>CAUYPK010154550.1:0-47031 GCA_963574355.1 Loris lydekkerianus | reverse complement strand
GGATTGCTTGATATCATGGGTTCGAGACAAGCCTGGGCCAGAGAAAGACCCCCCCCCCCATCTCTACTAAAAATACAAAACACTGAGGCAAGAGGGCCACTTGAGCCCAAGAGTTGGAGCTTGCTGTGAGCTATAATGTCGCCATGGCACTCTACCCAGGGTGACAGCTTGAGACTCTGTCTAAAATAAAATAAAATAAAAAAATGAAATTTATATATATGTACATAAAAAGAAAGAAAGAAAAAATATATAAGATGCCAAGAGAAAGAATCAGTGACCTTTCAGAAAAGATTGGATGACACCTTGTTCCTCAAAGTGTTATCTAAGGCATCACCTGTGAGCATGTTACAAATGAAGATTCTGACCCCACCCCCAGACCTACTGAATCACAATCTGCAATTTAACAAGATCCCCAGGTAACCTTGTATGCACATTAACATTTGGAAAACATTTTCAAGAAAATGTTTACGTTCTGCCTAGCCCCCAAAAGGAAAAGGGGCAGTGAATATAATTACTCAAGTAGCTAATAATGAAATCTTGTCATATGATAAGCACCTAAGAACAAGGCCACGTCATATCTCTTTAAGCCAATTAGATCCAATCTATTAGATAGACCAATGACTATCATCGAATTGTGGCTAGTGCCCCTACATATAAAGGACCTTTTTGGAAAAATACCTTTAGTTAGATGAATTACTACTGCTGAAGAAATACACCAATTCCCAAGGCCCACTAAGGTAGGGTCAGTACCATCATCTTCCTAATAATATTAACAACAGAACTTTTTACATGTAGAGTTTACCACACCTTGGGCACTCAATATATGCTTATGATTTATGATGATGAGATCTGATAACCATTTAGGGAGGCCAAAGTTTTTTAAAAATTAATAATTGAGATAAGTAGCTTTCCAAAAAACAATCCAAAACAAAAATGCTGTTTTTCTTTCTGCCTCATGTGAATTTTGAAGTTGCATCTTAAGATAGTAAGAAAAGAAACTAGAGAAAAAAGTTATTATGTGTCTACTACATGTCAGGTGCCTTACATACTTGATTTTTATTTCAGCTATTTTCCTAGACCTGCCTGATGACCAGAATTACTGGTTTAGCATCTTTTTAAAATCTCCTGGGACTGTGCCCCAGATGTGTTGAATTAGAATCTCAAGGAATGGACCGTCTCAGGTGAGGAACACCTTTCTAAGCAAAACTCAAAACCTAGAAACCATAAAGAATAATATTGATAAATTCTACATATAAGTCCAACATTTCTATAAAGAAAGAAATAAGACCAAAAGCAAAGTCAAAAAACAAACTATAAACTGGGAGAAAAATTGCAACACCTCAAACATCTCAAATTTATATATTATATAAATATACAAAGGGCTCCGATAAATCAATTGGAGAAAAAATCAACAAAAAATAGGCAAAGGACATGAACAGAAAGTACACATTTAAACAAATGCAAATGGGGCTCAGCGCCTGTAGCTGAAGTGGCTAAGGCGTCAGCTACGTACACCAGAGCTGGCCGGTTTGAATCCAGTCCGGGCCTGCCAAACAGCAATGACAACTACAACCAAAAAATAGCGGGGCATTGTGGCAGGTACCTGTAGTCCCAGCTACTTGGGAGGCTGATGCAAGAGAATCCCTTAAGCCCAGGAGTTTGAGGTTGCTGTGAGCTGTGATGCTATTGCACTCTACTCAGGGTGACAGCTTGAGGCTCTGTCTCAAAAAAAAAAAAAAAACAAAAAAATCAAATGGATGTATATAAATTAAGAAGCAACTGCAACCTGAACCATAATGGCCAAGTATAAATGTTTGATAGTATACAGTGTTGGCAAGCATGCAAAGAAATAGACCTTCTCATTCACAGTTAGTGGTAGCGTAGACTAGCGCAAACACATTGGAGAGCAATGTGACAACATATATTGAATTTATAGGGGGCTGGGTAAAGTGGCTCATACCTGTAATCCTAACA
The DNA here is from genome assembly GCA_963574355.1 of Loris lydekkerianus. Classification (NCBI taxonomy): domain Eukaryota; kingdom Metazoa; phylum Chordata; class Mammalia; order Primates; family Lorisidae; genus Loris; species Loris lydekkerianus. The sequence goes on along the minus strand of CAUYPK010154550.1, from coordinate 45,057 downwards.
CTCTGGGAAACCAAGACAGGAGGATCACTTGAGCTCAGAAGTTTAGACCAGCCTGAGCAAGAGTGAGACCCCCTCTCTAAGAAAAATGGAAGAATTAGCTGGGCATGGGGGCATATGCCTTGTGGCCCCAGATACTCAGGAAGCTGAGGCAAGAGAATCACTTGAGCTGAGGAGTTTGAAGTTGCTATGAGCTATGACGTCATGGCACTCTACCCAGGGTGACCAAGTGATAGACCAAGCCCCCCCACAATGCTATTATAGTTTCATGTCTTAAGTTTAAATATTTTCTTTTATTTATTTTTTAGAGACAGTTTCTCACTCTTACTCAGGCTGGTCTCAAACTCCTGAACTCAAGTGATCCCCCGCCTTGGCATCCCAAAATGCTAGGATTACAGGCATGGGCCACCTCGCTAGCACATCTATTATATTCCATTTAACAAATAATTGCTTTGATCAAAAACAACCTAATCATCTATCATTAGGACACTGATTAAATAAACTATGGAATGTCCATATAATGGAATGCCACACAGCTTTAAAAAGAAATGAGGAAACAGCCAGGCGCGATGGCTCTGTAATCCTAGCACTCTGGGAGGCCTAGGCGGGTGGATTGCTTGTCCTCTCAGAGTCCTGTGCCAGACGAGACCTCCTCTCTGAAAAGAAAAAACCAGCCAAATGTTGTGGCAGGTGCCTGTGGTCCCTGCTACTTGGGAGTCCAAGATAAGAGAATCAACTCTTGAGCCCAAGAGTTTGAGGTTGCTGTGAGCTATGACACTACATCACTTTACAGAGGGCGACAAAATGAGACTCTGTCTCAAGAAAAAAAAAAAAAAAGAAAGAAAAGGAATGAAAATTAATTTAAAATACAATTTGCGCACTTTTAAATAAGCTCCTCAGGTACTGGATGAATACACAAGAAACTGGCAACAGTGGCTGTGTTTTTGTAAGAAGCACCAGGGAGTTAGCTATCTGGTCTGGGAGGCAAATTTAAGTTTCATGAAATGCTAGGTAGATTCCAATAATCAACCATATTGGGGAAGCAGGGATTTAATACTCACAATAACATTATTCATCTCTTTTCGGTAGTTGAAGAAAGTAGGGGTTACAAAGATTAAGTAATTTGCACATGGTCTTGTCTGACTTACTTACAAGCCTAAGGTTTTTCCACTCCATCATGCTAGCATGCTACCGACCCACGGGAGTATACAGGCTAAAACATACTCATTAGCAATGAAAATTGTCATAGAAAAGTTCAGTTTTTCTTTTTTTTTTTTCTTTTATTTATTTATTTATTTATTTATTATAAATCATAGCTGTGTACATTAATGTGATCATGGGGCACCATACTCTTGGTTCATAGATTGTTTGACACATTTTCATCACACTGGTTAACATAGGCTTCCTGGCATTTTCCCGGTTATTTTGCTAAGACATTTACATTCCACATTTGCCAAGTTTCACATATACCCTTGTAAGATGGGGGGAGGTGCGTAGAAGAAAGGGGATGGATGGGATTACACCTGTGGAGAAGTTCAATTTTTCAATATAGGACTTTCCCCCCCTTTCATCCTACTCCTATTTCCCTAGAGCCAAAAATAAAAGAAGCAAAAACGTGAGTGTACGTGTGCATGTGTGTGTCCATGTAGAAAGTTGGATTTATATCTGCCGTTTTACTTTTTGTTTCTCTATTGCTCCTCTAATGCTTTCTTTTGCCTTAAGTAATATTTTCTGTAAAATATTTTAATTCCTTTTATGACTTTTTAATTATATTTTGAACTATTTTCTTAGTGTTTGCTCTAGGGCTTACCAAATACATCTTAACTTATTAGACTCTACTTCGGATTTATATTTACTTGATTCCAATGATATGTCCTGTAGAGCTCTGTTCCCTCTTCTCCATTTTTGTATTATCATACATATTACATCTATATACTACATGTGTTATAAACCCAATAATACATTGTCATAATTATTACTGTATAAAATTTAATGTCTTTTAAAGAAGCTGAAAAAAGAAAGGAAAGCAAATATACATTTATATACTTTTTATTATTAACATTGTTATTTACCATTTCTACTTCTCTTCATTTGTCCTTATGGATTTGAGTTACCATCTGGTACCATTTCCGTACTCTAATACAACTTTGCTCCCACCCACATCATTTGTGTTATTATTCCCAAATATATTACATTTACAGATGTTATAAGACAATAACAGTGGTTTTATACTATTGCTTTTTAAATCAATAAAGAGAACAAAAGGAAACAAATATTTATTTACTTATTATTATTATTATTTATTTATTTTTTTTTTTGAGACAGAGTCTCACTTTGTTGCCCCCGGTAGAGTGTCATCCTTGCTCATAGCAACCTCAGACTCCTAGGCTCAAGAGATTCTCTTGCCTCAGCCTCCCAAGTAGCTGGGACTACAGGTGCCTGCCATAATGCCTGGCTATTTTTTTGTTGTAGTTGTCATTGTTTTAGCAGGCCTGGGCCAGGTTTCAACCCGCCTGCCTCGGTGTATGTTGCCGACGCCCAGCCATGAGCTATGGGCACTGAGCCATAAATATTTATTTATATTGTCTTTTATAATTACATAATTGCCTTTGTTTTTTCATGTGGATCCACATATTGGCCCTCCATATCCATGGGTTTTGCATCCATAGATTCAATCAACTGTGAATTCAAAGTATTTGGAAAGAATAAAAAGTCTATGAAGCTCCAAAATGCAAAACTTGAATTTGCCATGCACCAAGTACTACATTGAATCCATACAAATGAAGTGATGTGTAAGCATTTTATTACTGTAGGAGTAATCTAGTGATTATTTAAAGGATACAGGAGGATCTGTGTGAGTTATTTATAAACACTACCTCATTTTATAAAAAGGCAATGAGCATCCAGGATAGATTATGGTATACTGTGAGGTCCTGGAACAAATTCTCCATGAATACAGAAGAACAGCTGTACTTTGTGTGATCACTTGCTTTCATACTAAAGAATCTCCATATTTTTTATGAAGTGGGTCTGCTCGCAACAACTTCTTTCATTATTAGTTCATCTTTGAATGTTTTCATTTTGCCTTCATTTTTGAAAGCTAGTTATGTTGAATATGGGATTCTTCATTAATACTTTTTTTATCTTTTAGACTTTCAGTCTGTCAAACTGCTGCCTGCTGGCCTCTATTGCTTCTGATGAGAAATCAGCAGCTTGTTTTATTGAGATTCCCCTAAGTGTGATAAGTCTCTCTTCTCTCTTGTTGCTTTTAAGATTTTCCTTTTGTCTTTGGCATTCAGCATTTTTATTATGATGTGTCAACATGTGGATCTCTTTAAAATTATCCTATTTAGAGTTCATTAGTTTTCTTGGATATATAGATTAATGTTTTTCATCAATTGAGCAAAGTTTCAGTCATTATTTCCTGAAGTATTTTCCTGTTCCTTTTTCTCCCCTCCTTCTGATACTCCCATTATGAGAGGTGTTGCAGTGGCACCCAGAGACAAGCTCCAGAGCAGAAAGGTTTAGGTCATGATTATTGAAAAGGGATAGTGATCAGCCTGGGCAGAACAAAAATGGTGAAGGCGGGAGGTGGGGGGGTGGGGGGGTGGGTGTTACAGTTAGAGACCCTTTTTATATGGGGGCAGGAAGGAGTGGGCAAATTCCATAGCTTGCCCAGAGGTCTTTGATGAGTTAGGGTTCTCTGGCACAAATTTCTTCAGTGGGTGGGGCTAACTAGGTCCTTTGTGTTATTTGTCTTAGGAGGAGGGTAGGAGGATTTGTGGGACAGCATTAGCCCCCCCCCCAACACATTATACATAATTTAGTGTGCTTAATAGTGTCCCACATTTCTCCAAGGCCCTATTTATTTTTCTTCATTCTTTTCCTCTCTCTTCTTCAGATCACATTATATTATTAATCTATCTTCAAGTTCACTAATTTTTTTTTTATTCTGCCAGTTCAAGTTTATTGTTGGGCTATTCTAATACATTTTTTCTTTTTGGTTCAGTAATTTTCAACTCTAGAATTTCTATTTAGTTCTTTTAAAAAATATTTTCTATCTCTTTATTAACCACCTATCTCTATTTGATTTCATATTTTATTTTCTTTTTCTTGAGACAGAGTCTTACTCTGTCACCCTGGTAGAGTCCTGTGGCATCATCATAGCTCATAGTAACTTCAGACTCCTGGGTTCAAGCGATCCTCTTGCCTCAGCTTCCTTAGTACCTGAGACTACAGGTGCCCACCACAACACTCAGCTTGTTTTTCTATTTTTAGTAAAGACAGGGTCTCACTTTGCTTAGGCTGGTCTTGAACTCCTGAGCTCAGGCAATCCACCTGTTTCTGCCTCCCAAAGTGCTAAGATTACAGGTGTGAGCCACCACACTTGGCGTTGATTTCATATTTTCATCATAGCTTGCTTTACTTACTTAGGCATAGTTTTTTTTCTTTTTTAATCTAAACATTTATATTGACTCTTTGAAGTCTTTGTTAAATCTGTCATTTTGGCCCTCTCACAGGCAGTTTCTGTGGCCTGAGATAATCTTATTCTTGTGCTTATTCCTGAATACTTTCCTGTGGGGTTTTTTTTTTTTTTTTGCATATCTTGTAATTTTTATTGAAAACCAGACATTTTAAATACTATAGCAACTCTAGATAATATTAGCTCCTCTATCCACTTTGTTTTTTTTTTTTTTTTTTTTTGCAGTTTTTGGCTGGGACCAGGTTTGAACCCACCACCTCCAGTATATGGGGCCAGCACCCTACTCACTGAGACACAGGTGCCACACGTCTATCCACTTTCTTAAGTATGCTTTTATTTTTGCTTGCTTATTAATTTAGTGAGTTTGCTATGCTGTGTTAGTTTTTCCCATAGCATGTAGCTTTGGAAGTCATTCCTCAGAGAACACCAAAACTTGGGCATACACATAGTTATCCTGATATGACTGATTTTATCAGGGCTCTCTGACTCTTTCACCTCTCTGTTTGACTTTATGCCCTGATATATATCACATCCAGCTGTTATGCTCCACTAATTGAGGCTGGTTTCTCTCTTGCTTTTAACAGTACACTACTGCATAAATTGCTCTATACTCCCATCCAGCAAAATTTGGGCAGTACTAGTTTAGGGGCCAGTCTTTGAGGTTTGTTCTGACTCTGTGACCGGACAAAGAGGTCTGGCCACCTATCACTGTTAGCCAATATTCAGAGACAGGGATAGAAAGCCAACTATTCTGGAGTACGGTGAGAATAGCCTCTCCAACACTGTTCTCTTCTTCCATTTCCAAAATCACAGTTTTATACATGAAATTTAAAATCAAATACCTAAATAACTCTTTTTTTTTTTTTGTGTGTGTGTTTGTTTTACAGTATTTCTAACTTTCTTTTTTTTTTTTTTTTTTTTTTTTTTTCTTGTTGGGGATTCATTGAGGGTACAATAAGCCAGGTTACACTGATTGCATTTGTTAGGTAAAGTCCCTCTTGCAATCATGTCTTGCCCCCAGAAGATGTGGCACACACCAAGGCCCCACCCCTTCCCCACTATGAGGTTGTTTAAACCAGTTTAATGGAAAGGGAGGGACATGATTCTGAAATTTATTAAGAAATCACAAGGTGGTAGTCCCTCCTGATTGTCCACACTGGTGGCTGATGCCCGATCGAAACTGTCCATGGTAGATGATATTCAGTGGCCACTGTGCGGGCTTCTCCCAGGTTTTCTACACCAGGCTGACTGAAGCAGGGATCCCTCCAGAAGTCACCACTGGCATCTTCTCTAACATCTCCTCCATCCACCGTTTCCATGGGCAGTTCCTGCTGCCTGAGCTGCAGACACGGATCACAGAGGAGTGGTGAGTCAGACACCTGGGGATGGTATCTCAGGTGGCCTCTAAGCCTGGGGTTCATGAGCCTGAAAGCCAGGTAGGCACTTGGGGGATGGTCTCATGGTGACCGCACGCTTCCTTTCCCTGCACAGTTCCAGGTCCAATCCTGACCCCACTCCTTCCTGTTTGGAAATCTATCAGTATATTTTTCTGTTTCTTGAAACTTATTTGTAAATTCCTATCCAAAGCAGCAGCTAGTTTTTATTATCAGTACTGCAAAATACTACTTTCCCCATGACTTTGCCAGCAACTCACAGAACCATTGTTTTGAATCTTTGCTCACTGAAAAGGAGTAAAGTAGTATTTCATTGTATTTTGACAATACAATAGTATTGGCTCTATTTTGCAGTATTTTGACAACTGCGGCCCATCATTGCACTTCTTTTAATACCTCTTGTATTTTGGGCACTGGCTCTCATCCTGCGGTGGTGAAGTGTGTTATAGACATCTTCTCATTTAATCCCTCAGTGACATGCTATTTTGTAACCAACGTGATATAGGGGAGGAAACCGAGGCTCAGAGAGGGTGACCAATCTGCTCAGCATCACACAGAGCTGGAAGCCATCTCAGCCCTCTCCCTGGACACCCTTTGGGGAAATTCCTGTCCATTAACCTCAAGCCCCTGTCCCAGTCAGCTGTTTTTTCTGATGTTCTTACTCCCCCATACAGGGACATGAACCCCCGGCTTGGGGACATCCTGCAGAAGCTGGCGCCATTCTTGAAGATGTACGGCGAGTATGTCAAGAACTTTGACCGGGCTGTGGGGCTGGTGAGCACTTGGACCCAGCGCTCCCCACTATTTAAAGACGTCGTCCACAGCATCCAGGTAGGGGGGCTGCTGTGGGTGCAGACATCCTGGAGGTGCCCAAAGCTGGCTGTGTCATTTTTAAAAACATATTTTTTTTTACTACAAAAAGTAATATATGGGGACACCAAAAATGTATAAACATTTTAAGAAAGGAAAAACTGAATTAAAATTGTAATCCTTCACATTTGACTTGTGCAATTACGTAGTACAAGAGGTGCTCACTGTGACTCGTTTTCATCTTTTGTTATCAGTATAGTTCGAGGATTGTGGTATGTGGTAAGAATCCAGTTTTATAGTTAGATGATTGTCCCAACATCACCAGTGACCCACGTGCATAGGCACACGCATGTGCACACATACACACACACGCTTGTGTATACCCACGCACACATTCCCCTGTCCCATTCAGGGGGGCTCATGGCCCTCAACATTCTCTGTGGTGATCCTGGATTTGAGGCGGCACCTGTTAACTTTCTGCATTTTCCTCAGGCCCCAGTGTCACCAGGTCACCCACAGTTTCCTAGTGCAGAGTCCTAGACCCTTTAAGTCTTTCAAATCTCCCCATCTCGGTATCAGCATTAAGTCCCAGAGAGGAGGGCCCTGTCCTCATGCAGAGCCCCTTCTTTTCCCCTTTTGTGTCCCCGTGCCCATGCCCATGTTCCTCATATAACTCAGGCCCTCCAAGTTCTTCACCCCAGCTGTCCCCAACGAACAGTCACTCCCAGCCTCCCCATGCTCCACCTCTACTGACCCGGCAGCCCTGCAGCCTGTGCTGCGTGTGTCTGCGGAGCCAGGGTCTGATCATCCCCAGCTGAGGTGACAGCCAGGCCTATGGGACAGGCTGGAGACCAGGAGAACAAGACGGGGTGCTTAGGCTGGTGCGTGTGCTGTGGTATTGCAGTCCTGCAGAGGGAATGAGAACAGAGTCCTGCTGGTTAGGACTCAGTTTCCTTTTCCAGGAAGCATGTTCCTCTTGGTCTTATTAACCATCAGCGCTGAGTGTGCCATTGCTCTTAGAGCCAACACCATAAATCATCAACAGGGGCCATGGCCAGTGTCCCCTGCTCCTCCCTAATTGGCTTCATAGGGCCCTGGGTGTCCTTCCTAGTCCTGAAGTGTCACTATTTTTCTTTTCCTCTCTTCCCCAACCCAGCCCACAACATCATCATCATCATCATCGTCAAAGCCATAATTGAGGAAGTTGGAATCTGTCTAAATTTGCATTAGCCAATTAGTATCTGATTTGGTTATTCTCTTGACAAACAGAAGAAAAAGACAGAATCAAGACTAATTTGGTTTTCTTCTCAGGTTGTCAGTTGAGCTGAGACTCCACTCTAGGCTTTGGAAGGCAGGAGGAGGAAAGGGCATACTTTGGGAGTCTGTCCTTCCTCTGTGTAGAGGCCACACCACCAAAATCTTTGCACAACCATGAAGCATAATGGAATTCATGTTCTGTTGAGTGTGAATGATTTCTTCCAAATGGCAGCAAAACAGGCTGTCACCTGGCACAGGTTGCGTCCCCCATCTATAACTGGCAGACCAGGTTTTTGGGGCAGACAGACCTTAGGTAGCTAGACACTTTCCATCTTGGAATGACAGACAACTGTGTTTAGCAGCTGCACCAGCATCACCTTGTCCTGGGTGCCATCTGCCTGTGGATACGAGTGGGCACATGACCCCTGGTCATAGGCCAGCTGCTGGTTAGCGTGTCCATGTCCCCTTATCCTGGGCATGGGGCTGGGCAAGCTGTGGGAAGAACTGTCCACCCCAGACTCAGCATGGTACAGCCACTTTCCCCAAGCAACTTTGCCCTCAAGGCCCCTGGACTGTGCCTAAGGACATTGATGGTGTTCCAGGCATCTGGGGGGTAGAGGCCTGGACACTGTAAACACATTTCAGGGCACTGGGAAGCTGCAACTGAAAACTATCTCACCAAAACGTCCCTCGTGCTGAGTCTGAGAAGACCTGACATGAAAAAATGGGGTCGCATGATAGTCAAAGTTCCTGTGTCCTTTGGAGGTTTTTTTAGTTCCATCCAAAGAATAATTCAAACTATTTAAACTTTAATTTTGAAGTAGTTTCAGATATTTACATTAAAGTTGCAAAAATGACAAACTGTTACCAGCTGTTAACATTTTGTCTTCTTTATCATTCTCACTCATACACATATGATTATTATTTGAGCTTTTTGAGACTAAGTTGTAGACACTATAGCCCTTTGTTACTAAACGTGAACAAGGACATTCTCTTTCATGACTACAGTGCAGTGATCAAAATCAGCGAATTGCACATTGATGTCACAGTATTATCTACTCCACAGCCCATGCTCAAATGCCACCAGTTGTCCCAATAGTGTTCTTTTCTTCTGGTCAGGGCCTGGGGCCGCACATTGCATTATTGCTCTCATCTCCTGTTTAGAACAGGCCTTTCTGCTTGTCTTTCTGAGGGGTACAGCTCCTATCTGCTGCCTGTCAGTGTGGGTTTGTGTGCTATTTTGTTTATAGTTGGATTCAGGCTGTGCCTTTCTGCTTTCTGTAGTGAGCCTGTGTCCCTCTCATGGAGCCCTGCCTGGAGGCCCATGATCTTTGTCCCTTTTCTGGGGATGCTCACTTGATTAAAGGATGTGTCTGCTGGGATTCTCCAGGTGAAGTTAGGTTTCTCCCCCATTGATAAGTTTCTTATAGGTAGATACTTGGAGATAACATAAATCTCCTGCTCCTTACCATCCCTTGAGATTCTTGCAATTGAAACAGTTGCTTTTAGGAAGGTTACAAACCAGGGTTTGGTATAGCCTCACTCTGGTATAGCCAAGGCACTTTCAAGCTGGAAGCCATTCTGTTCTGGGCCCTGAGCCGGGTGAGGGTGGCTAAGCTTCTCATGCCACTGGCAAGTGGGTAGGGGAAGCGGGTGGAGAACAGCAGCCATGGCCCCCTCAGCTGGAGTAACTTCCCAGTGGGTGTTGTCGGGCCAGGAGGAGACAAAATGGCATGGGCTGGAGGACCTGAGCAGGGAGCACAGAGGTGACAGGTGACAGGATCCAGTGCCCACGTGTGTGTCTGGGCCTCGAATGCCGGATCAAGGGTATGGACGCATCCAGCGGCAGTGAGGAGGTGCTGACAGGCTGGGAGGGAGCCAGGGGGAGCTGGGGCACTACTGGGCAGGGCCTCTGGGGTCTCAGCACCCCAGGTGCGCACCCGAACACTCCGTGTTTGTAATGAGAGGTGTCTGCAGAAGGACTCTCAGAGTGTCTTCAAGCGTGAGGAGAGACGCTGACCCAGTTACCTGTGGAGAGAGTTGGGCAAAGCTCCTCTCTCCTTAGCAGAGGGTCGAAGGAGAATCAGGCCCAGGATGAATGTGAGTGGGGAGGAAAACACTCTTTTTTTTTTTTTTTTGAGACAGGCCTCAAGCTATCACCCTGGGTAGAGTGCTGTGGTGTCATAGCTCACAGCAACTTCAAATTCCTGGACTTAAGTGATTCTCTTGCCTTAGCCTCCCAAGTAGCTGGGACTACAGGCATCCACCACAATGCCCGGCTATTTTTGGTGTTGTTGTTGTAGTTGTCATTGTTGGGCAGGTCCCGGCCAGATACGAACCCTCTGACTCTGGTGTATGTGGCTGGTGCCTTAGCCACTTGAGCTACAGGTGCCACCAAAGGAAACCACTCTTGAGGGGACAGTGTCATCTTGGCCAGGCATTTATTTTCTCCAGTGAGGATATAAATAAAAGAGCAAGCGCTGGGCTAGAGCCAGCCCACCTGGGCTACAGGTCCTTGCTCCGTCAGTTAGGCTCTCTGAGCCTCAGTTTCCCCAGCTGTAAAGTGCATTCCATGCCAACCTTATCTCAAAGGACAGACTCCTGGGGCTGTGGTACCCAGAGCAAGGGGTGGGACTAGTATCCACAAGCTGCCTTCTGTCCCCCACAGAAGGAGGAGGTGTGCGGGAACCTGACACTGCAGCACCACATGTTGGAGCCCGTGCAGAGGGTCCCCAGGTATGAGCTGCTGCTGAAGGACTATCTGAAGAGGCTCCCAGGGGATGCCCCAGACCGGAAGGATGCAGAGAGTGAGTTGGGGAAGGTGCAAGGCAGAGGGCTCCATGGGAGGGCGGGGGTACTGCTGAGAACCCTGGAGGTGAAGGGGGAGGAGGAGACAGACAGACACAGAGAGAGTGGGGGGAGGGAGGCAGAGACACAGAGAGATGCACAGAGAGACTGAGAGAGAGGAAGACAGAGACAAGAGAGAATGGGGAGAGGGAGACAGACACACAGAGACTGAGAGAGAGGAAGAAAGAGACAGAGTGGGGGGAGGGAGGCAGAGACACAGAGAGATGCACAGAGAGACTGAGAGAGGAGGGGAGAGACAGAGAGCCCCCTAAAAGTGACTCAGTGTCTTTGAGGGCAGAGAAAAATCTCCCCTACTTGAAATGTGAGGGTGCATGTTGGTCTAGATAAGGCATTGCTGAATGCTGGCCCTCTCCAGAGCTTAGGCCCCAGGCATGGGCCCCATGGGGCTGGGGGGCCTCTGATCCACGAGCAGTGACCAGTGTGGCCAGCGGCCAGCACAGGGCAGGGTCTGTGCAGGAGAGTGGGGGCCCCACTGCTGTTAGCCCCAGCAAATGCAGTCCACAGGTCACATCCCGATCCCTGAGCCAGGTCTCTGGAACAGCCCAGGTGCCTGTGGGGAAGACCAAGAGCAGGGACAGAACCTCTCACTGGAGGCAGCTGCCTGGGAGCTCCAGAGTCAGCCTCTCACAGGAGAATGTGGAGTGTCCCATGGCCCCCAGGCTAACCCTGAGTCTTGCCCCTGCAGGGTCCTTGGAGCTCATCTCCACAGCCGCCAACCACTCCAACGCTGCTATTCGGAAAGTGGTGAGTGCAGGGGAGGGGCTAACAGGGTGGGGCAGGGAGAGTGAGAGCTAGTAGGCCTGTCCCCCAGGGGGCTCCCTGAGTGAGCACCTTCACCCCAGCCTGTTCCCAGGTGGCCAGGGGCTCCACGTTGGTCTGGATAGGCCCAGCCCGGCCCATACTAGACCTATGACCCTTGGTAAGTTACTTAGCGCTCTGTGCCTCAGTTTCCTCATCTGTAAAATGAAGGCTCTGACAGAACCTTTCTCATGGGGCTGTTGGGGGAATTGAAAGATTCACTCTACATGAAGTGCCGAGAGCAGGACCTGGCTCAGTAAGCATCAGTCTCAGTGTTGCTGTCATTCATTCATTCACCCGCTGACACTGCATTCGTCCCTTTCACGGGCTGACTCTGTGCACACCCAGCCCCCCAGTACATGACAGGTGCACACATAGCCCCCCAGTATCTGACAGGTGCACAGAAGACCCCGCTAGCACATGCCAGCTGCATGCCCAAAGTCCCCGTAAACACACCAGTTACCTGTCCACTCCCCCTAACTCCCTCAGCCCTGTCCTAGTCTGCCCTTCTAAGCTCTCCTTCTGCCAGCCCCTCTCATGCCCCTACACTCCACGCCAGGCCATATGGCCCACCTGCATCTACCTGCACCTGTGCCAGAGACAGAAGGTCCAGCCAAACCAGCCTGCTAAGGGTATGTAGGCTGAGATCATTCACGTCCAAGGTCAGGGGCTGCTGAGGCACGGCAGGTCTAGTCTCAGACCATGCTGTGTTATTGAGGTTCCTGTGGGCTTGACTCTGCTTTCTGCTGCGTTGGCTTCCAGCTCAGAGCTGGGGCCGTAAGCTGTGACCTTGTCCCTTCACACCTCTGGGTACTGGTTAGCCATGTGATTACCCTAGCAGTCACTGTGGCCAGGGGAAGGTGATGTGCAGACTGGCCGAATCTGGGTCACAGCCATCCAACTCACATTTTCATGCCTAAGTTTCCTTGTCTGTAAAGTGGAGATGTTAATGGTACCCACCTGATAGGGTTGGTGTCAATTAAATGAGTTAAAATATGTATCTATGTAGAATAGCACCTGGCTCAGCTATGAAGTTAACTGCTGTTGTTATTTATTATTGTTGTTATTCTCTTCATGGTGAACTTCTATTCATCCTTCAATACACAACTGGAACATCCTCCCCTCTTTTCCCTCCTCACCTGTTGTTAGGAGGCTCATTACCTGTCTGAAACCTGGGTTTTGGCAGGGGGTAGGACAAGGGTTGGCACCTGAGTCCCCACAGCTTGCAGGCTTTTGGCCCCTGTGACTGTGCCTCTGCCTGAGCCCCATGTCTCTTGCAGGAGAAAATGCACAAGCTCCTGGAGGTGTATGAACAACTGGGTGGGGAGGAGGATATTGTCAACCCAGCAAATGAGCTGATCAAGGAGGGCCACATCCAGAAGCTGTCAGCCAAGAACGGCACCACGCAGGACCGTCATCTCTTCTTGGTAAGTCTGGCCCTGCCAGCCCAGCCACAGAGCTCCTTGCCTCCTCCCTGCAGCCCCATGTGGTGCTGGCAGGGCTCTGCTTGCCCAAGGAATGGCTCTTTTATGGCCTCTGCTGCTGGCATCGTCTGTGGCTACCCAGCCACATGGAGCTTGATTCCTCCACATTGAGGCACCAAACCTTTGCCACAGCACGGCCGCATTTGCTGTACACATCTCCTGTTATTATCCCTCGCAGCCAATCTCCTGTTCTTCCTAATCTGCTTCCAATGGAGTTGAGCAGACTCTAGCTCGTAGCAACCCAGAAAGCATAAAGAACCATAGCAGGGTGTTATGATTTCAACCATCCCCAAACCAAACCCTGGCCTGAAGGGAAGGGAAAAAGACAGGAAGTATAAGGAGAGATCTACGCTGGGCGCCCCTGACGAAGTGGGAACAGACATGACTCTTCTTCCCATTTCTATTTTCCTCTAGTTCTTCTTATATAAACAACTATTTCTTTGAAATATTTTTTAAAAGTGTTTAAAATTTACATCGAGTAAAACTCACTTTTGCTGTACAGTTCTGAGTTATGACAAATGCAGTTGTTGTAACCACAATGAAGTTACAGAACAATTTGATCACCCCCTGCCAAACTCCGTTGTCTTGCCTGTTTGTGGTTAAGCGCTCCCCGTTCTCCTCTGCCATGACAACCAGTGATCTGTTCTCTGTTTCTATAATTACGCCTTCTCCAGAATGCCACATAAATGCTATGAAATGAGTCTGGCTTCTTTTCCTTGGCATGTGCCTTTGAGAGGTTCATCCACATTCTTTGTTCATTCAATAGTTCTGTTTTTTTTTATTATTATTATTATTACACAACCCATGGTTTAAAATTTCTAAAAGAGAAATTTGGACAAAATAAAGCTATTATCAATAGACTCCTTGCCCAAACATGTACATAATTAAAATAATCCACACATTTACTTTATGACTCACACCTGTAATCCCAAGCACTTTAGGAGCCTAAAGCAGAAGGATCTCTTTAGGCCAGGAGTTTGAGGCCAACCTGAGCAACACAGCAAGACCCTGTCTGCACAAAAAAATATTTTTATAAAATTAGCTGGTTGGAATGACATGTACCTATAGTCCCAGCAACTTGGGAGGATGAGGCGAGTGGATTGTTGGAGTTACAGTGAACTATGATCATACTACTGCACTCCAGCCTGGAAAACAGAATGAGACCCTATCCCCCACCCAAAAAAAAAAAAAAAAAAAAAAAAGTGAAAAGTTCTGTGTGAGAAGCTCACTGGAGCCTCTGGGTCTCCCACCGGGAAGCCCCTGCCCTTCACCTGTGCCCATCTCTCTTGTAGTTCAACAGCATGATCCTTTACTGCGTGCCCAAGCTGCGGCTCATAGGCCAGAAGTTCAGTGTCCGGGAGAAGATGGACATCTCAGGCCTCCAGGTGGGTGAGCCCACGTTGGGGGTCATTGCCCATGAATCCTCACCTGGTTTGAATGCCGACTGGGAAAATGACACTGAAGAAGAATAACTCACACCAGTTTTAAAAAAACATAAGGTCTGAGAATGCCTGGAGAAGGCTTACATTAACTTAGGCCGAGTAAACCAAGAAAATGCAGCCCCTCTCTGGCCTCTTCAGAAGGCTTTATATTGATTTTTAATAAGGTGCATATGCAGAATGCAAAAATGTCAAAAGATAGGGTTGAAAGAATCCCAAGTCCCCAAGAAGACTGGATAGAGAGAGGGAGGCTGGGTAAGAGGTAGGGGGTTGCTAATAGCCTGCAGATGGTGTATTTAGAAAGGGGGAGGGAAAAACTAGTTCTGTCCCCACAGGGGAAGTCAGCCAGGTTTGCTAATCTAACTACATACCAAAAGTTCAAAGAGCTTAACCCCTCACACCAGTTACACAGGGATCTTTTCATCTTCCAAGGTTTTTATATAGTTAGGAGGAACCATTTTTCTAGTGTTTCTCTCTCAAATGTTAGTTGTATTGTAATTAACTAAATGTGTTAATGCAGAAATTATCAACTGAGGGCTGGGAAAGTCTAAAGATTGGGGGCAGGGTCTAAGGTCTGTACTTCCTAAGGCCAGCTGCTGGTTGGGTGGGTAGGTGGGGCTGGGGGCTGGGCCTGAGGATCACCTGGAGCCAACACACCTGCTGTTATGCACTATGGTCAGTACTGAGGAAAGAGGATGGAACCTGAGGCTGTAGTTCTTGAGAAGAAATGACTGTTTCATCAGTTCTGGATACCCATTGTCTTATTTATGTGTCTGAACTCAGGGCACACTTGCTCAGAAGACTCAGATGTCCGCAGGGTGGCTGAGGCCCTCCTCACTCTTCTCATAAGACCCTCATCCCTCCTGAGAAGGGTGCCTGGCAGTGTTGGTGGGAAAGGCGCAACTCCACTGGGGTGACACCCAGAGAAGGCCTGCCAGGCTGACAGGTTTGGCCAGCAGACACCCTCTGTGACTCTGAGCCTTGGTGGCCCCCCTCTCCATAGACCTGAGGGGCTGTTGTGTCTCCTCTGCCATCTCTTTAGGAAATAAATCAAAGTCAGAGATGGTGAGTCTGGAGTCACTAAACTTTCCTGCCTTGTTTTGTTCTTTATCCTTGTCCTTCAGGTACAGGATATTGTCAAGCTGAATGCAGCACATACGTTCATAATAACAGGAAGAAAAAGGTCCTTGGAGCTGCAGACTCGGTAGGGCTCAGGCTGCTCCAGTGTCTACAACTGTGTGAATGAATGGCTTTGACCTGAAATTTCAGCAAATGCCTCTTCTTTCACCCTCAACTGGATAATTTTGCCATATGTTTTTAAAAATTAATTTATTTATGGTTTAAAATTTAGCAGTATCAAGGATAAGTTAGTGAAAATTAAACCTCTGCCCACCTCCTATCCCCAGGCTGGCAGACATTCCGAACCATCCCCTAAGTATCTTTCTAGGATCTTCTATGTACATACATATATCTACTTTTTTTTTTTTTTTTTGAGACAAGTGTCTCACTTTGTTGCCCTGGTAGAGTGCTGTCGCGTCATAGCTCACAGCAACCTCAAACTCTTGGGCGCAAGCTATCCTTTTGTATCAGCCTCCCAAGTAGCTGGGACTACAGGCATCTGCTCCAATGCCTGGCTATTTTTATTTTTATTTTTTAAATTAAATCATAGCTGTGTACATTAATACGATCATGGGGCACCATACACTGGTTTTATAGACCGTTTGACATATTTTCATCACACTGGTTAACATAGCCTGACTATTTAGAGGCGAGGTCTCGCTCTGGCTCAGGCTGGTCTCAAACCTGTGAGCTCAGGCAATCCACCCACCTCAGCCTCCCACGTGCTGGGTTTACAGGCGTAAGCCACCACACTGGGCATATGTCTACTCTTTGAATTACGGATGACTGTTTACTGTGTAGCCTGCTTTGGCATGTTGCTTTTTTCATTTAACTTATCAAGAATCACTCTATATGGGTGCCCCACTTCCTAGAGCAGTGTAATTCTCCATTGTCATTAATCAACTCCCACTGACGAGGGCCTAGGGTCCTCCCAGACCTTACTGTTGCAAGCAGTGCTGCAAATGGTATCCATGTGTTTAGGTTTTTGTGCATATGTCCTTAGAGCCATCAGACAGATTCCTGATGTAGACTTGCTGCTCAAAGAGTGTACATCTGTTTTGGATTTTGATGGCTGTTGTCACCCCATCTTTCAAAATAATGCCAGCCTGATGCTCTGACTAGCCGTGTGTGAAGGTCCCATCTCCCACATCCCACAAATGATGAGATCTTTGTAATGACCTGTGATGGTTTAGGGAGACATTGATGTACATCTGTTGCAAAGGGCTCTGTGTGGCACACCTAGCTCCACCAGGCATCATTTGCCCAGTGTTCTGGAGACCTCCAGGCCAGTCTTTGCCTCAAGCTGCATTTATTTATTTTATTTTATTTTTTTAGAGACAGAGTCTCACTTTATTGCCCTCAGTAGAGTGCTATGGCGTCACAGCTCACAGCAACCTCCAACTCATGGGTTTAGGTGATTCTCTTGCTTCAGCCTCCTAAGTAGCTAGGACTATAGGTGCCTGCCTGGCTATTTTTTGTTGCAGTTTGGCTGGCGCTGGGTTTGAACCCGCCACCCTCAGTATGTGGGGCCGGCACCCTACCCACTGAGCCACAGGTGCCACCCACTCAAGCTGCATTTATAAGACAGTGAGTGGCTTGGGTGTACCCTGCAGGCTGAGAGGCAGCTGGTGGTGTAGAGTTAGTATACAAGACTGGATTAATAAAATACTGTTTTGATTATATAGGACAGAAGAAGAGAAGAAAGAATGGATTCAGGTAAGTTCCTAAAGTTTTAAAGTAATCAGATGACCACATTATTGAGCAGTATGGCCATTCATGTTGGAGCAGAGAGAGAGGGTGGCCTGAGGTCCCCAGCACTGCTTGTCTCCCATGTCCTGTCCTGAAGGGATGCAGTGACCGTGCTGAGCACCTTCAGATGCTATAAGCCTGTCAATCCATCAACTTGTTTTAGGCCCCCCATGTAAACATAAATGGGCCCCAAATAAACACTACAGGCTCAGTGTTCTCTCCTGGTAGACTCCTGAGTTGTTCGGAGCTATTCCAAGAATGCCAGGACCCTGTCTGCAGGACAGAGATGGGCACGGCCCTTCTGCAGGGTGATGTCCTCCCACGCTCCCTGATGGCCCTTGCTTCTTTTTCACTGTGTTCAGATTATCCAGGCCACCATCGAGAAGCACAAGCAGAACAGTGAGACTTTCAAGGCCTTCGGAGGCTCCTTCAGCCCAGACGAGGACCTCAGCCTTCCTCCAGACATGCCTGTGAGTCAGCAGGTTGGGTTGTGGAGGGGCCTCGAGGGCATGTGGCTGCCTGCCAAGAAGCAGAAGGGGCAAGTGTTTCGGAGGGAAGCTTATCCCCCTGATGCTTTCCTCATGCTAGGACCAGGGACCAGGGTGCTGGTGGTGGGCAATGCGCATTCATCTGTTCATTGTTTACTGGGTGCCCACTGAGCCTGCTGGGCCCTGAGACCAGAGGTCAGTGCTCTGTTGTGCAGGAAGGATGCAGACATGGAGTAAGTGTTCCTCACAAGCTGCTTTGTCATCTTGTGCCTATTGCACTGCAGCCCAACTGTGTACCCAGGGTTATTATTGTATCCTGTGGAAACCGAGTCTCAGAGGAGGTTGGTGACAGGCCCAGGCCACAGGTGGTAGAGCTTTGGCATCCTTCCTACATGCCACATGCATGGCACATCCAGCAACTGCAGGCATCTTTCTGTTTTACCTCCAAATACTCCTGTCCCTGGGAGATAGAAGTTCAGAGCCCCTTGGAGTGAGCTTTGGGGAAAGCTCATTCCCTGTCCTCATATGGAGCCTCCAACGCTCCTGAAATTTCCTGGAGTCAGGGAAGGGAGGATGGGAGGAGGAAGCAGATCCTACCTGCTGTGAGGATGGCCCTGGGAGTGGCTGGTCCTAGGAGAGGTGGAGGGGAGGAGGGGGGAGGGGCTGGAGCTGCAGCAAGGACACATCTGGGCTGGAGGCACCCAGGAGAGGTGGTGGTGCCCTGGGCCCTGTGCCAGGCTCCAGCCTTCGTGGGGGCAGCAGGCACGACTTCAGAGTGAAGGTGCCCTGGCTCCTGTTCCCTTGCCTGGCCTCAGGCTGGCCCAGCAGGCTCAAGGCCCAACTCTAGGCTGGCTTCCCTTACCCCTAACTCCCAGAGTCTGCTGGCAGCAGCCCAGCTCTCCAGTTATCCACTTCACATTTGCATCAAATCGGCTGCCTTTTTTCTGCCTCCCAGTCTTATTTTGTAAGAAAACTTTGCACCATTCTCAGCCTGTGACCCACCTTATGTGGAGATGACCTAGGAGTGGGAGACACTGAGCACGCTGTTGGCTCAGAGGCTGAATCTGGCGCCTTGCTCTGTAGGAGAGAGTAGGGGGCTGCTGAGATGCTTCACAGGGACCCTTGGAGGATGAGGAGAGAATCCAACAGACCTCCCTCACTGGGCAGCTCAGTGTGATTTAGAGCCTTCATCAGGGTGGGTCGCAGGGAGGGACCACCTACCAGCCACCCACCATGCTGGGAAATGTTCATTCCTGGGATGCCTTCTAGCTAACTAAGGACAAGGCCAGGAAGGGAGCAACTTCTCCAAAATCACAGCAGATGCTAGGCTCCGAGAATTCCTTCTCCCAAACCTGCCCTCAAGGTACAGAGGTACTAGTGTTTCAGAAAATGTCCTTCTGCTACATGGGGCTGTATGACCTTGGAATCTCTCACTCAGCCTCTGTGTCCTTCCAGATGGGGAACACGAGCTCTGGGGAGACTGCAGTGACAGCTGAAAGCAGCAGTGCTACAACAGGGGTAAGTGGTCCATACCCAGTGGTCTACAGGGGCAGAAGGTAGAAAGGGAGAGTCTGATGAGGGTGACCTGGTAGGAGGAAGACCAAGGCACTATTCTCAGCCTGTGACCGGCCTTATGTGGAGATGACCTAAGAGTGGGAGACACTGAGCACGCTGTTGGCTCAGAGGCTGAATCCAGTGCCTTGCTCTGTAGGAAAGAGTTGGGGGTAAAGGGGCAAGGGGCAAAGGGTCATTCTTATCCCTGGGCTGTGTGACTGGGGCCTGGGTGCGTCAATGTGAAGCTGTGTCTGTGATCAGGGGCTCGATAAGGCAGGCATACAGGAGTCTGTCAGTGTGGGGATGTCTCTTACCTGGCCCAGGAGTGGTCACACAGCTGTGCACACATGTGAGAATCCTCTGAGCACTAGATGAATGTCTGTGCTCTTAACATGAGTGAATTGTGCCTTGGTAAAGCATGTGCTTGGCAAAGCATGTGCTGACCATGTAGCACCAGGTCCTTAGGAGGCACAGTACTGCAAAGAGGACAGATCAGTTCCTATGCCAATCCTGGGCTTTCCACCACTCTCATCTGTCTTCTGGTTCTCCTTAAGGCAGTGTGGCCTGTAGTGGCATGGCTCAGGGCCAGGCAGCCTGTGTCCACATGTCTGCCTGTCAGGGATGGCCATGGGCACTTTATGAGGCCTTTCTCCCTCCATTTAACCTGGGAAAGTGAAACAGCATACAGAGTGTGTCACTGCGTCACCAGCATCAGAACCTGGGGCTGTTATCCTTGGCTCTTGGCCTGACACTTACTCACACTGACAGCCACATGCAGCCCTAGACCACCCTGGTGCAGCTGTGGCACCCACCTGCTGGGAGGGCCACTCTCTCAGGTACCTCACCTTCTCTTGCCACTGGCCAGGGTTAGGAGGAATGACACGGCACCTGTGTGGATTGGCTGCCCCAGATGCAGGATCTGCTTCTCCCCTTGGTCACTAGGCCACCACCGTGGGGACACAGCCCCCACATTCTCTCCTATAAGTCTTCCCCTCTCGCATGCTTAATCTGTCTCTTAATCTCTCTGGCTTTCTCATTCTATCTCTCTGTCTCTGTCTCTCTCTCACACACAGAGACTCAGGGCTCCATCTTGAAGTGTGTGTCCCTCTGGTCAAGGCATAGAATAGCTGATGATTTAGCCTGAACTTTAACTCCCATTGCTCAGAGTTCGCTATAAACATTACCCTGTTAGGTAGCTCAGGATGTGAGCCATTCTGGGGTTCTGCTATGGCCAACCTCATTTTATGGAGGAGGAAACAGGCTCAGAGCAGTGAGGTGAGCTAGACTCGATGATGGGGGAGGACTTGTCATGGGAACAAGATTGTCCTAGGGGTAGGAGTGGAGGGAGGGCAGGGCTGACTGACTACCTTCCCCACTTCCCGCTATCCCTTTGGTCTTAGGGAACAAGTGTCCCTGTCCTGAGCTAAATCTCTAGGAGCAACACACAAACCCCTCCCCTGGGCTGCCTGCATGGGCCAGTGCTGAGCCCTGCTAAGGTGGGTCTGTCCAGGTGGGTGGCCAGATGCTGGCTACCACACTGCCCCTGGACTTAAGCTGTATCAGGTTACACCAGTTGTGTCCTCAGGTGGTTGCGCTTTGGGAACTTCGAGGAAACTCAGTAGGCTTCAGGGAAGAATGTAGGATTTCGGGGGCACAACAGAGGACAGGAGGAAAGAAGGAACTTCAAAAAGTACCAAACCGGCCAGAGGAAAGGCACCTTACTCAAGAGGTGCGGCCACCTGGCCTCTGCAGAGCAGACAGCTACCAAGGGTAAATCTGGTCAAAACTGAAAATCAGGAAGTCTGAACACAGCACCGCGGTCTCACTGCGTAACCTCCTGAGTGGCTTCCTGCGTCTCCTCCAGGCTGTCTGGCCTCACCCTGCTTCCTGGCCACCCTCCCCCACCACACCTTGGCCTCCCCTTGTTCTACCAGGCCCCTGGCCCTTGGCCCTTCTGCCTGCCCTGCCCATATCCATGAAGCCATGTGTCCTGCCCCAGGGTCCCTGGTAAAAACATTTCCCATGTGAATCAGCCCATCAGTAACTTTTTGAATTGCCAAACTGTGTGTGTGAGGCTGGCTGCACCCCAGAGAGATAAAGCTCTATTAGCCACTTTTCTGAAGCATTTAGGGATGTTATGAAAAGCAACATGTACTCATGAGTGTGTGACTGCACTCCCCAGAGCATGAGCGGCCCAGAGTGGGAAGGCACACAATTGCACAGTCACGAGGGGACCCTTCTGCCCTCACACATGAGTATGAGGCCCTCCCCATCAGCTCCTCATCCCTCAGCCAGGGCAGGTACCCCTGACATCTCCATGATGAGGCCCTGGCACAGAGCACTGCCTCCCACCTGGACAGCTCACATGGGGAAGCTGAGCTGGAATCTGCATGGTGACCTCCACAATCCATCCTGGGACAGGCCTGTGGAGGCCTCAGTGGTCATTCACTGGCCACAAAGCCATCAAGGTACAGGGAGAGCTATCCATTCTTTGTTGGTGCCACCGTCCCTGGATATAAGTTCACAGGCACTGGAGATAGGACCTTAGTGCCTTGGGGATGCAGGAAAGCAGAAATGGGTGGTGACTTCGTGGTCATAGAGGCCCTCTGTGGGCAGGACCTGGGCTGATTGTAGGAGCCTTTGAGCTAAAGCACAGGGCATCTGCATGTGGGATGGGGTCCCACATCAAAGACTGACAGGCAGTTGTTGCCTAGATCAGAGCATGTTCTAGCTGGAAGGAACCTGTAAGGCTATGTTTTAGAATGTTTTAACCTGTGGAAAGGCATAGGCTCAGAGCTGGCCCTGGAGCAAGGCTTTGGGCAGGTACCGCATCTGGAGACTCTCTTTGCCTTGGGTAGAGATTGGAGAAGCTATCAGGTGCCCATTGATGAGTAAAAAGGTAACTGGGAGCCCCTGTAGCTCAGGGCCTCTGTCCACGGCTGGGGGTCTTCCTGGATCAGGCTGTGGTTGGCTGGATCTCACAGCCATGCTTGGCAGGGTGGACATGCAGTCTGCCTCACTCCCTTTCCTTCTCCTGACCCAGAGCTCAACCTTCCTGGGGTTCTGCAGTGTCCCATGGCAGCCAGATGCTCAGGGTCATATTCCAGTTCCAGTCTCCTGTCTCTGTCCCATACCAAGCCAGGGCTGGCCCCACAGCAAACAACTGCAGCTGTAGCCCTGGCCTCACCACCACCAGTGACCGTGGCCTGGCCTGGCCATGCATTTCTCATTGTGTCTTCCTGTGAGCAGAGACTGAGTAGAGGCAACTGCACAGGGTGAGTGTGGTGTGCATTTTACAAGGAAAGTGGGCTTATTTTTACACCAAAAGGAGTGACTTTTCTATAGTATTCCAAACTTAAACACTTTTAGCAAATTTAAAGAGGAAAACAAATTCATTCGTAGGGGGATGGTCTTATTTCCTAAGCCCCAATTTCTTCAGCTGAATAGTCTCTGGAAGTTCCTCTTTCCCAAGAGAAGCTAAACCCAAAGTAGGTAGTTTTTCAAGGGGCCTCGCAGAATTCAAAGCCTTCTCATTTTGCAAAAGTCACATCACTCTAAACAGAAACCCAACATGTCGGAGTTTGGGCCCAGACTCACTATGGGTGACACATGGGCCCCACCTGCTTCTAGCTCCCTTTTCTGAGCTGTGCCAATGGCTCTTCCCAGGTGCTGCCCTCTCCTGCAGCTCTGGTGCTGCCCTTCCTGGGACACAGCCTCACCTGTGCCTGCCCTCGGGGCTCCAAGACAGAGTAAGGAGCAGAGTGACCACTGCTTCCTCAGCTGCCTCCTGTTGGAAGAACCCCAGGCAGTACCTGAAACCCATGGCCTGTGTGTTGCTGCAGACTTATTTCTGATGTCTGATGTAACTCAAGCAGTTTATCAGGGCCAATGATTGGGATCTGCCTTACTGAGCTGTTCCCCAAGTTCCCAGATGTGCAGCTAAATTTGCTGAAAAGAAAATGCTGAGAGAAGAGTCCCATTGGCCCTTACTTTCTGTGTTGACTTTGGCATGTTTTGGGTGCTTTGAGGTAGGGTCACTTGCCAGTTACTGAGGAAGCCACAATTCTCCATCTTCCTGGAAAGACTTGAGCCCAGTCTTTCTGATGTCCTGACATCCACACAGAAAACCTGAGACACTGTAGGGGTGGGTGCAGAGCCAGTACCCACCCTGCCTGACGGGTAGGCTCAGCTCCTTGACTCCTAACATTGCCAGATGAAGGATACCTCTGGGACCTTCAGTGCTAGTCCCAGCCATGAGCCACGCTGCCTGCTCCGTGAACCGTTCCCTGACCCTTCAACTTGGATCAGTCTCTACCAGTCCTTAGAGACTGAGCTGTGGCCCAGCTATAGCCTTTCCTCCCCGGAGGGTTGGCCTATGCCCTTCAGAGATTTCCTGTAGTCCCCATAGCCTCCTGCATTTTCAGCCACCATGCAGTGCTGTCTACTGTCCCAGGCCCCCCTGGAGCAGGCAGTTCTGGTCTGAGGTGTGTGTCAGGCTGCCCTGCTCTTAATCATTCCCCCATCTAAGACTCTCAGAGTCCTCATCTGGAGAACAGGAATTTGAGGACAGCCTGAAGGTGGATGAAGGGTGAAGGCTGCTGGGTCATGGAAGACCCTGTGGATGGCTTCATTCTCTCTTCTGTCCCTCCCCTGCCCCAGACCCCTCTTTTCTTCTCCTTTTCAGTGCATATTTGCCCACCCCACCCTCCACCAGCAGTCCCGAGAGATCGTCACAAGGGGAGAAACCCTAAGTGGGGCAGAGAGGTCTAGGGGGCTAGGTTTGAACTCCCAAATCACATGTGAGAGGCTGGCTGCACTTGAGATTCATATAGCTCTATTAGCCCTTTTTCTGAAACATTTCGGAATATTATGAAAAGCAACATGTACTCATGAGTGTGTGGTAGTGCTTAGGGTAGTGCTTAGGGAAGAAGGGAGGCCCAGAAGAGCACAGTTTTGTTCTTGGCCTATTCTTAGTCTACCTGGTGGGTTTGGAGTCCTGACTGTGGTCCAGAGCATGAGATAAACTGCAGAGGGAACCCAAGGCTGGCCCCCCACCAAGCATCCTCAGAGTGAGACCCATGAGACGGAGGTGCTGGGAACCAAGGCAGAGCATACATTTCTGTTAACCCTTGGAGAAGCCAGCTCTGCCCTTGGGCTCTTGTGCAAGGTGGTCCAGGGTGCTTTCCTCACAGTAGTGGGACCTGTAGATGGGTAGGCCATGTACCAGGCCTCACAGCTAGCAAGTGCAAAGCCAGAGTTTGAACCCAGGTGTCAGTTTGCATGGGCTTCCATAACAAAATACCATAGACTTGGTGACTTAAACTACAGAAATTTACTTCTCACAGTTCTGGAGGCTGGAAAGCCTGAGGTCAAGGTGCTGGCAAGATTAATTTCTCCTGAGGCTTTTCTTCTTGGCTTGAAGAGGGTGGCTTCTCCCTGCGTCTGTCCTTCTGTGTGTGTTTATTTCCTCATCACCTCTTGTTATAAGGATACCAGTCAGATTGAATCTGGGTGCACTCTAAGGACCTCATTTTAACCTCATCATCTTTTTAAAGGCCAAATACAGTCACATTCCAAGTACTGGGATGTTAGAGCTTCAACATATGAATTTTGGGGGACATAGTTCAGCCCATCATAGCCTCCAATGCTGAGGCCCAGTCTGAGCCACCCCTTCTGGTTCAGTGAGCCCTCTTCCCTACATAGCCTTGCAAACTATGACTTTGTGCCATTCTTGTTTCCTCTGTTTCCTGGCCTGCCACACAAATACATTTGACATTTTTTGTTGGGTTTTTTTTTTTTTTTTTTTGGCTGTAATATTTTAAAACAAACCTCAGACCTCATTTTATTTTTCTCAGAAATACTAATGGTAAGCTTATTTTTGATGTTTGACTTTTAAATAGAAAAACAATGCCTCCTGGCCTCAGTTTCTCTGTCTGTACACCAGAGAGGTTGAGATAAACATTTCTAGTGGCAGTTCCTCCTGGGGAATTCGATAAATATCTTTGATGTTTTTTAAAACCTTAATAGTCTGTGTCACAGCAAGAAGTCTCATGGGAAGCCACCTGCTAGGAGATGTGGCCTCCCCAGAAAGGAAACGCTGGAGATAGGAGGAGTTTCAAAGCACAGGAAGTTATTTCATCAAAGGATGGGGCACTTCTGTGGTTTGGGGGCCATTGTAACAAGAAAGGGTAATTGTCAACTTGCCAAAACTATCAGGATTTCATGTACTGTAATAAGGCCTATAGCTCCCGGGCCTTCACTCATCCCATTTTACAGGGTCAGAGAGGCCAAGTGACTGGTTCAGGGTCTCACAGCTGATGAGAGGCAGGAGCCTGGGGTCTGCCCCTCACCCTAACACTGCTCATAACCAGCCAGGGAAACCAAGGCTTGGTGGGGTGGCCCCGGGTTGCACCAACATCCCACACTTTACACCACCCTCCTTTGTAGAAAGTTTGGGCAGCATCACAGAGGCAGAGAGGAGTAAAACCTCTGACCCCAGCCTCTTTTGGTTTCTTCACGTGTGCTCCTGATGTTTACAAGCATTCTGCTGCACACAGGCCAGGTGCACCTCATCCATGTGATGCGACTGGCAGGATGGATGCTCCCTGGTGCCCACACAGAGCAGGTGCAGGCCATAGCCCTGAGGCTGGGGGCAGAGCATGAAAACCCCAAAGTCCCCAGAGCTGTGGGCTATGTCTGGGCCCCGTGCCCCAGTAAGTGCTGTTGTCCTCCAGCTTTGGCTCCCCTCGATATTTTCTCAGATGTACCAGATAAAATCATTCACAGGTTGTTCCAAACACAAAGGTCTCTGCTTACAACCTTACTTAAGGTGATACCACCAGGCAGCCTCTAACAGGTGAGGCTGAGAAGGGAACATGGCATTCTTGGCTCTGTACTTAATTATCTTTGGAACATTCCACTTTTCGCCCTAAGTGGGTGTTGCTTGTGCAATCAGAAGAGCTGTTCCTCCACCGCCCATGGGCAGGGGGCACACTTGAATCAGAAGCTGATGATGGTTATTTGCCTTCTTGTAGCTTGAGTTCAGAAAACTATCATCTAAGGTCAGGCGTGACAAGGAGAAGCAGAGCTGTAAGAGCTGCGGGGAGACCTTCAACTCCATCACCAAGAGGAGGCACCACTGCAAGCTGTGCGGGGTGGTGAGTCCTGGGGAGAGGGAAGGCCATCACACCACTTGCCCAGCTCTGCAGGGGGCCTCTCAGATCCAGGTCCCATTTCACAGATTCAAATGCCCTTGCGGGTGACACTGTCCCATCTGAAGTAGAGGTGAATTGCTTTTCCCTGGTCAGCTATGGTGTTTGACAAACACTCCTTGTGGTTGAAAAAGTTGTGTAGCTGGGCATGGTGGCTCATGCCTATAATCCTAGCACTCTGGGAGGCCAAGGCAAGTGGATTGCCTGAGCTCAGAAGTTTGAGACCACCCTGAGCAAGAGTGAGGCCCTGTCTCTGAAAAAATAGCTGGGCGTTGTGGCGGATACCTGTAGTCCTAGCTACTTGGGAGGCTGAGGCAAGAGAATCACTTAAGCCCAAGAGTTTGAGGTTGCTGTGAGCTATGACACTTTGGCACTCTACCAAGGGTGACAAAGTGAGATTGTGTCTCAGAAAGAAAAGAAAAAGAAAAGGAAAGAAAAAGGTGTTCATGAGACAGGGGAAGGTGAAAGGTATGGGTGTCGTGGGAACTCCTCCTGCTGGCCTTTGTTCCAGTGCTCCAGGAATGTGAAGATTTGTAGGCCTGTGTGACAAGGGGGAGTGCTGTCTCTGACTAGTGCCCCAAGTGCACACCATCTCCTTTCCTCTTCACTCAGCCCCAAAGCCCTTTCTCTGGAGAACAGGCTGCTGTGTTAATGTTCAATAATTGAGCATAAAAGTACTCCTGAGGAAAGAACTAATGATTCAAGTATTTTAGGTTAAGATATTAAGACTGAACCTATGTTAGCAAGTGCATCTTAGAGAGCTGCCTTGGAGGTGTTTTTACCCAAAGGGTACTAGCAGCCTGTACCTGACCTGGTGTTTTTTGTTGCACCTTGCCACTCTAGTAGGGAGTGGAGGGAGGAGGAATAAATAGTTGAGTCTTTGGGTGGATGAATGGATGAATGGATAGATGAGTTGATGGATGGATGGGTGTGTAGATGGATGAATGGGGATAGATGGATGATAAATGGATAGATAGGTAGATGGACAAATGATTTGACGGATGGTGGATGGATGGATGAACAGATGAGTAGATGGATGGATGGATAAATGGATGGATTAATAAGATAGCTGATTAGATGGGTGGGTGGATGATGGAAGATGGATGGATGGATGGATAAGTAGATGGATAAAAGAATAGATGGTTAGATGGGTGGAGGTAGATATTTAGGTAGATGGATAGATGGATGGTTGGATGGATGGATGGGTAGGTGAGTGGGTAGATGGATGGGTAAATTAGATGTGTGAATGGATGGGTGGATGGATAAAAGAGTCGATGGGTGGGTAGATGGATGGATGGGTGAATGGAAATATGGATGGAAGTGGAGATGTAGGAAGTATAGATAGATGGATGGGTGGAGAATTGATAGGTGGATGCATGGAGAATGGATGAATGGATGGATAGGCAAATAGTTAGATGAATGGCATATGGAAATATGGATGGTTGGGTGGGTAGATGAATGGGTGAATGGATGGATAGGTGAAGGATGGGTAAATAGATGGATAGGTGGGTGAAAGATGGATAGATAAATGGGTGAATAGAGGATGGATGGATAGATGAATGGGTGAAGGATGGATGGATGGGCAGGCAGATGGGCAATATGATCTATTCCTCTTAAAGAACTTTCAGTTTGGGGCCCAGTTTGCACTCTCTGGAATTAGAGGGATTTAACTCAACCCTGCTTTTCCTACCATTCCACTTGAATGGAATCTGTTGCTTTAAGAACCATCCTCAGAACATATTTCCAAGCCCTTGCTAAACTATGGGCTTCAGGCTCTGTTAATCTTCCCTGGGGTGAATGTCCCATGGCCAACCCATACTTTACCACCCAGCATGGGCAGCTCAGCACTCTCAGTGAATTACTGTTTCTCTGTGTCATCCTCCTTCCCTACCACGATAACCTTTATCCTAACTTGTGACAGCACAGGGTAGTTTTGCCTGGAATTTTGGTGTCTGGCTTCTTTTGCTAATCAGTGTGTTTGTGAAATTAATCCATTATCCATTTTTTTGGCTCAATTTACTTATCCATCCTTCTGTTGTTAGACACTGGCATAGTTTCCAGTTAATGATAATGAGACAAAACAGAAGCCTTTTCCTGGTTTTTATTGCCTTGGTTTGTCCAGTGTTCCTGCTTCCTCACACAGGACGTGATAAAAGAAAGAGAAAAGTCATTTCATACTGGTCAAGGGAACAATACAACAAGAGGACATTTAAATTCTAAATATTTATGCACCCAGCTTAAGTGCTCCCAGATTTATGAAACAGACCTTGATTAGTCTGCGTGATATTATATCCCATAAAACCATAATAACTGAGGACTTTAACAGAACTGGACAGAGCCTCTAAACAGAAACTAAAAAAAGATATAAAGGAGTTAAATGTGACCCTGGAACAAGTGGGCTTAATAGACATATACAGGACATACCATCCCAAGGATAAGGAATATATGTTGTTCTCATTAGCCCATGTAACATTCTCCAAAATAGATCATATTCTAGATATAAATCAAACTTCAACAAAATTAAAAAAATTGAAATTATACCTTGTATGTTCTCAGACCACAAGGCAATAAAGGTGGAACAAAAACGTACATCCCTACACAAAGGCTTGGAAATTAAACAACCTTATACAGAATAACATTTGGGTCAAGAAAGAGATAAAGGAAGAAATTGTTAAATCCCTCAAACATAACAAAACCTGTGGGATACTATAACAGCAGTCTGAAGAGGGAAATTTATTGTATTAGATGCCTACATGTGAGAAACAGAAAGAGACCACATCAACAAACTAATGAAATTGTCTTAAGGAAATGGAAAAAGAAGAACAGTGTAATCCCAAACCTAGCAGAAGAAAAGAAATAACCAAAATTAAATCAGAGATTAATAAAATTGAAAACAAAGAATCATTCAAAAAAATAACAAAACTAAACGTTCTTTGAAATAAAATTAATAAACCTTTGGCCAGATTAATTAGAAGCAGAAAAGTAAAATCTCTAATAACTTCAATCAGAAATGATCACGAAGAAATAACAACAGATATCACAGAGATACAAGAAATTATCTCTGAATACTACAAGAAACCCTATGCCCAGAAATTTGACAATGTGAAGGAAATGGATCAATATCTGGAATCACACCCTCTCCCTAGACTAAACCAAGAAGAAATAGATTTCTTAAACAGACCAATGTCAAGCACTGAGATCGAAGAAACAATAAAAAATCTTTCAACAAAAAAATGCCCTGGTCTAGGTGGCTTCACACCAGGATTCTAGCAAACCTTCAAGAAGAGCTTATACCCATGCTGTAGAAATTATTTCAAAAAATTGAGAAGGAAGGATCTTCCCCAACATGTTCTATGAAGCAAACATCACCCTGATACCAAAATCAGGAAAAGAGCCAACTAAAAAGGAGAACTTCAGACCTTTTTCACTAATAACTATAGATGCAGAAATTCTCAATAAAATCCTAGCCAATAGCTTACAGCTGCACATTCAAAAAATTATATGTCACAATCAATTATACATCACAATCATACCCAGGATGCAAGGTTGGTTTAACATATGCAAATCCATAAATGTAATTCACCATGCCCACAGAAGCAATAACAAGGACCATATGATCCACTCAATAGATGTGAAAAACGCATTTGATAAAATTCAGCATCCTTTTCTAAGTGTTCTAAGTTTCTAAGAACACTTAAGAGTATAGGCATAGTTGGCACATTTCTTAAACTGATTGAAGGCATCTTGACAAACTGACCATGAATGTCATTGAATAGAGTAAAACTGAAAGCTTTTCCACTTAGAATTGGAACCAGACGAGGATGTCCTCTTTCGCCACTACTATTCAACATGGTGCTGGAAGTTCTAGCCAATACAGTCAGGGAAGAGAAGGAAATAAAGGGCATCCAAATGGGAACAGAGGAGGTCAAATTCTCCCTCTTTGCTGATGATATGATCTTATACTTAGGAAACACCAAAGACTCAACCCTAAGACTCTTGGAAGTGATTAAGAAATACAGTAACCTTGGGTGGTGCCTGTGGCTCAAAGGAGTAGGGCACTGGCCCCATATACTGCAGGTGGGGAGTTCAAACCTGGCCCCGTCTGAAAACTGCAAAAAAAAAAAAAAAAAAAAAAAGAAAGAAAGAAAGAAAGAAAGAAAGAAACGAAAGAAAGAAATACAGTAACCTCTCAGGATATAAATCAATGTCCACAAATCACAGCCTTTGTATATGCCAACAGCAGTGAAGTTGAGAAGCTAATAAAGACATAATTCCCTTCACAATAGCTTCAAAGAAAATGAAATGCCTAGGAATGTACCTAACAAAAGAGGTGAAGGAACTCTACAAAGAGAATTGTGAAACCCTACGAAAAGAAATAGCAGAAGATACTAACAAATGGAAGAACAAGTACCATGCTCATGTCTGGGAAGAAACGACATTGTTAAAATGTCTATACTTACCAAAGCAATCTGCAGATTCAATGCAATCCCCATTAAAATACCAACATCATACTTTGAAGATTTAAAAAAAATAGTTGTTCATTTTGTATGGAACCAGGAAAAACCCCATATAGCTAAGACTGTTTTTAATAATAAAAACAAAGCTGGGACATCACCCTACCAGACTTAGGCCATATTACACATCTATAGTGATCAAAACAGCATAGTATTGGCATAAAAATAGAGACATAGACATTTAGAATCAATTAGAAAACCATGAGATGAAGCTTACATCTTACAGCCACCTGATCTTTGATAAACCGTATAAGAGTATACACTGGGGAAAAGAATCCTATTCAATAAATGATGCTGGGAGAACTGGATAACGACATATAAAAGACTGATACTGGGCCCGTACCTTTCACTACTTACAAAAATTGATTTAAGATGACTAAAAGATTTAAATCTAAGGCATGACAAAATAAAAATCCTAGAAGAAAGTGTGAGAAAAAATTTTGAAGATGTTGGCCTGGGGAAAGATTTTATGAAGAAGACTTCTGTGGCAATTACAACAACAAAAATAAATAAATGGGACTTAATTAACTGAAAAGCTTCTGTGTAGCTAAGGAGACAACAACCAAAGCAAATAGATAAATTTCAGGCAAAGGCTTGATAACTAGGATCTGCAGACAACTCAAATTAATCAACAAAATAGAGCCAACAATCCCCTCTATCACTGGGCAAGAGACATGAATAGAGCCTTCTGCAGTTTTTGGCCGGGGCTGGTTTTGAACCCACCACCTCTGACATATGGGGCCAGTGCCCTACTCCTTTGAGCCATAGGCGCAACCCTGAATAGAGCCTTCTGTAAGGAAGACAGATGAATGGTTAACAAACTTATGAAAAAAAGGTCATCGTTCCTAATCATCAGAGAAATGCAAATCAAAACCACCCTGAGATATTATCTAAACCCAGTAAGATTAACTCATATCACAAAGTCCCAAAGCTGCAGATGCTGGTGTTTCTGTGGAGGGAGGGGAACACTTTTCCACTGTTGGTAGGACTGCAAACTAATGCAGACTCTTTGGAAAGAAGTATGGAGAATACTCAAAGAACTCAAATTAAACCTCCCATTTGATCCCACAATCCCTCTACTAGGCATCTACCCAGAAGAAAAAAAAATCATTTTATCTTGAGGACATTTGCAGTAGATTGTTTATCACAGCTCAGTTTACAATTGCCAAGATGTGGAAACAACCTAAATGCCCATCAACTCAGGAATGGATTAACAAACTGTGGTATATATTCCATGGATGCCATGGAATACTATTCAGCCATAAAAAAGATGGTGACTTCACATCTTCTGTATCAACCTGGATGGAGTTGAAACTTCTTAGTAAAGTATCACAAGAATGGAAACACAATTATCCAATGTGTTCAATACTAATATAAAGCCAGTAGAGGATCTAAGGCACTCCCACATAGGAGAAAAACTCATTTCAATTCAAGTTGGGGGCAGGGGTAACAAGGGAGGGGAGAAGCGGGGAGAGTGGGTGCTCCCACTGAATGGGCATGGAGTGGGGGTGTTTGGCACACCTTTTGAGCGTGGGACATAACCACAAGAGGGACTCTACCTAACAAAATCAAATATTTTGACCTGGTTGTTTGTACCCTCACATTAACCTGAAATTAAAAAAAGAAGAGGGAGAAAAGGAAAAAAAAAGAAAGAAATCCCAGGAACAAAGTCTCCACAAAATTGAGACTTCAAAAGAGGGTGCCTTCCATCTATTAAAAGAGAATAATCTCTCTATCTGCGAAATCTCCTATAATGCCTGTGAAATGCATGTTTGAATGCCATGGTCCCTCAGCAACCAGTGCCCACAGGGTGAGGTCCAAGCTAGGACCTTATTGCAAATTTTGAACCAAGACCTCAGGTCCTCCACAGCATTTAGTAGGTGAGGCAGGAGGTGGTGGGGAGAAGGAGATGCTGAAAGGGGATGGGTGGGTGGTGCTGAAAGGTGAGGAGATGCTCTATGTGTCAGGAGAAGGAACAAGCAGAGGAGGGAGACTGAGGCAGAGAGAGACAGGATAACCGACGGGACGTACTCCTGTGGGGCCCGAGTAGGGGAGCTGAGGAGTGTGCTGAGGTGGGGTGGGGGCAGGGTGGAAAGAGCTCTGGAGCATCCCTTGGCTTAATTCTTCTGCTCTACTTGTCCATCTGAAAACACTCCACTACTCAGACCAGGATTTCTCTATCCAACTGCCTGCTGGTGGACGTGGGTTGTTTCCTACATTGCATCTTCATGTTTTGGCTGTTACGAATAATGCTGCTATGGACATGAACATACAAACGTCTATTCAAGATCCTGCTTTCGATTCTTTTGGGTATATATCCAGAAGTGAAATTGCTGGATCACATAGTCATTCTGTATTTAACTTTTTTTCTTTTGTATTTAACTTTTTGAAAAACCATCACACTGTTGCCCACAGTAGCTATACCATTTTCCATTCCCACAAACAGTTCAGGGACTCCAGTTTCTCCACATCCATGCCAACACTAGTTATTTTCTGATTTGGGGTTTGTTGTTGTCGTTGTTGTTTGTTTGTTTTGATAACAGCTATGCTGAGGAGTACAAAGTGTTTTCTTGTCATGGTTTTAATTTGCATTTCCCTGGTGACAAAGGATGGGGAATTTTCTCATGTGCTTGGTGGCTTCTCCCACTCTTCTTTCAGGGCACACAGACTCCTGGACCCTGGACCCTCTGGGCAAGGAGATCAGGCCCTGGATACGAAGTATGGCCAGCCTCACTCTCTATTGTCAGACAGGGCAGCTGGAGGAGAAGCCCTTACCCCTTTTGCCTCTCCTGGCCTCTTCCTGTATAGTCCTCTGTCCCTGTGAGGTGGGATCACAGGTGCCCTCTGTTTTGTAGGTCATCTGTGGGAAGTGCTCCGAGTTCAAGGCTGAGAACAGCAGGCAGAGCCGTGTTTGTAGAGAGTGTTTCCTGACACAGCCGGTGGTCCCTGAGAGCCCCAGTCCTGAGGCTTCAGCTGAGCCCAAGCAGAGCACAGAGGTCGGTGCTCGTGGTTCTTGCCCCCCTTGGCGTAGCACAGCGGAGCCTCTCAGACCAGAGATGTGTCCTTACCTCCAACCCCACGGCTCCATTAACTCTGCTCCCAGAGTTCCCTGGGGGCCAGGACAGATAGGGGGTGTCTTAGTGAAGTCCACAGGCCCTGGGAACCACGAGGGAGAGCTGCTGGGAATAGCCAGAGCAGCCCATATTTGAATGTGTGTGTGCACGCGTATATATGCAGTATGTGCATGCACGTGTGCAATGTGTGTGCATGCGCATCTGCAATATGTGTGCATACATGTACAGTGTATGTTTGTGTGTGTGGTGTGTAGAACTAAAACACTCTCAGCCCCTGGGCCACAACCCACTTCAGGTACTTGATGTTGGGTTTTCCTATTATTTTGATGCTGTCCTGACCCAACACATGGACTCCCTCCCTCAGAGGGTCTAGCCTACAAGCCCCACCTGATGCCACATGCACCTTTATTCTGCAGGCCTGCCTTCAAGTGACTCTTGGTGATGGGTGAAGCTGGTCCCCATATCTGTCCAGGCCTCAGTTGTGCCTCCACAGCCAGCTTCCTCTCATTAGTGGCCCTGGCCCTGCCCCAGCCTCCTCAGGAGCGAGCATGACCACTGCAAGTGAGACACCCCTAACCTGTGCCTCTGTGTCCCCAGAAGCCATCTACTGTAGAACTCCGGCCCAGCGTGCTCTGTGGGCCCCTGCGACTGTTGGACAGTGGTGAGACCTGGAGTGAGGTATGGGCCACCATCCCCGTGTCGGACCCCCAGGTGCTGCACCTGCAGGGAGGTAGCCAGGTATGTGTCCCTGACCCAGGCTGGGTACTGAGGGCTCCCCTCTGCTTCTGTAGTCCAGAGCCTCAGGCCTAGAGTGCCCACAGCAGGCCTGGGCCACCTGCCTAGGGACCATCTGCTTGAGCAGTGTTATCTGGGGCCTCAGTTTTCCCAGCCACTCAGAATTCCCCTCTGCTCCCTACTCACAGGATTCAGAACCTACTGAAGCCAGGACCCCAGAACCAGCCAGGGTTTGAGGAGGGCTGTGGTTCTGGTTCCCCCTCTCCACATGCATGCACTTATTCACCTTTTCATTCATTAATGCATCCTGGCTGGGCTGGGAGCTGTAGACCCTGTGAGGACCAACTCAGGAACCCTCATAGCCCCTCTCCTAGTCAAGGACCCTTATCTGTTCCTTTTGAGCTCTAGCTGCTGCCCTGTCACAGAGGCTCATCCTGCCTCACTTCCCCAGTGACCTGGCAGCTTGAGAGAGGCCCTGGGATCTAGGTGTCCTGTGAGGAGGGCAGGGCGTCCCCCTCCCCATATCCTGTCTCAGAGGGCCAGTGGGTTGCCCAGCCTTCTGTTAACAGAAGACAGCACAGGCATGGCTACCACCCACCAGGCCCGTCCAGCTCAGCACTGTGCACGGAGCCACCACCCACCAGGCCCATCTACTCAGCTTTGTGTGCATGGAGCTCAGGGGGCTGCCTGGGAGAGACCTGAGTCACAGGGGTGAGCCTAAGAACTCCACTCACCCTCCACTTTTTGCTGCAGGACAGTCGGCTGTCTCTCACCATCCCTCTCACAAGCTGCATGGTAAGCGTGCCTGATCCCAAGGAGAGGCCGGACTCAGGGCATGTGTGGAAGCTTCAGCGGGCCCAGAAGTTCTGGTACCTGAGTGCTCCCTCTGCAGAGCTGCAGCAGCAGTGGCTGGAGGCCCTAAGCACTGCCACCCAAGGGGACATGGCCCAGGACAACCCTGGGACTCTGCAGCTTCAGGCTTCTGTAGATGCAGCTGCTCTATGAGCTAAGCCTGCCCTTTGGACTGCTGTGTTGGGCCTATGTTCTTCTGGGAGGTGGCATCAGAGGTCACATGAAAGGTACCTGGAACTGCTGAGGATGGGCTAATAGCCCTGAGCTCTGAGCACTTGGCCCTGGAGGGTCCTCCCTCTTCAGAGAGAAGGAAACAAAGGCCCAGAGCAGGACAGCCCCGGGTCATCCAGCAAATCTCAGCCAAGAGCCCAACCTCCACCCAGCCCCAGCAGCATGGCTCAGAGCAGGAGAGTGTGGCTGCATGGTGACACAGGCTCCAAAAGGGAAAAGGAGGCAGCCTGGGCACCACTCAGGGACAGCCACGTTACTGCCTGGTCAACAGATGTCTGCAGTGTGGTCCGCCCCAGCCTGTGCCCATCCTGTCTACGCTGTGGACTCTGAATCATGACTCAGTCCCTCTGGGCTCCCCTCCCTTCTCTGCCCCTCTCCTGTGGTCCTGCCTGCAGCCCACAGGAGGGGCGAGTGATAGGCCTGCCCCATCCTGGCTAGACTCATGGTTCCTGTATAATTCGACAGAAATTCTGCCGTGAGACTCACCCCAGCCACCATGTGGCCAGTGTGTGAGATTCGTGGCTGCCCCCTTTGCAGGCAGCACAAGTGCTTATCTGCATAAATAAATCCCAGCCACCAGTAGGTGGCCACAGTCTCACATTCTCTCCCTATCCCTCAGCAGTGTCCCCCAACAAGGCAGACCCACTGGTAGATGGCTAGGGGACAAAGGCGGCAGAATCACCTAGGCCACATGCCTTGCGTAGAGAGCGGTTCTGTATCTGTGGTCCTGCGTGTGGGGAGGGTGGAGCACTGTGCTGTGTGTAGCTCGTGAGTGGCCAGGCTCAGAGATGAGCACGGCAGGGTACCAGGCACTCAAGATGGCAGCTGTGGGGACCTCACAAATATCCTGGGGTAGGGCTCTTTGCCCAGAACCCCAAGGGCCTCTAGGAGAGAGTGGGCAGATTTAGGGACCAGTGATGTGGGTCACTGTTTCTCAGGACCCCCCACTACTCTAATATCCACATGACACCCTGTGAGGACACCTGGGCAGATGTGTGGGGCACCTATCTTTGGGGAGACTGAGAGGGCAGCAGTAGGAGCTAGAAATAGGAGACTAGTCACAGATGAAGTGGGGGGCACAGGTGAGGAGGACACAAGTAAGGGGATGGAGACAGGTGAAGAGACACAGGTGAAGGGGTAGAGGTGAGGGGGGCAGGTGAGGGGACACAGATGACTCCTGAGAAACTAATACCTGCTGCAGGGTCTGAAATCACTGTGGTTCCAAACAACCCTGGGTGAGCAGCCAGTGTGGACCCAGAAAGTGAGTCCTCTGGGAAGCAAGGACAAGGCATGTCACCATAGGCCTTTGGCAAGGCATGCCTCCAGACTCTGTCACCTGCTGCAGGGACTGCTGGATGCCAGCCAGTTGGCCTGGATCTGGGCTTCTTTGCTCTTGCACTGGCAACTGCAGGCTGTTGTTCTCGCTTTTTCCAGAAGAGGAAGCTGAGGCTCAGACAGGAAGAGTGAAAGAGGCACACTTCCAGCCTCCAGCCTGCTGAGTCCACATGCTGCACCTTATAGGGCAGACCCTTATGGGGCCGGCCCTCCTAGAGTCTGCCCCCAGAGAGCCCTCCAGCTGGATGCTCCAGAAAGGGGGTTACTGAGGAACAGCTGCACAGAGGGCTGCTGGGCACCCGCACCTAAGCGTTGGGGGTATTGGGCCCTCCCACCCCCTTGGCCTCTTCTTGCCCCACAGCCCAAGGCCTGGGCACACTCTACTGCTCCTCCGTAGACCCCTTGCTGGACACATGCTGGCTCTTGGCTTCCTCACTATCCTTTCCCTTCCTCCTCTTCTCCAAGGCCAGCAGGCCCCCCCCCCCCTTCACAGGCACCCTCTGGGAAAAGGGACACAATGGGTAGGGCAGGGAGGTGGCTCCTGGGGTTTCTGGGGCTTGAATGTTGAATGGGGCAGGAAAGGATCTGGGGTACCCAATTGCCACACGAGTTAGAGCCCTTCTCCCTTCCCCTCCACTCCCCTCCCCTCACCCCCACACCCACCAGTGGCTGCACCTGCCCAGCCTGCAGGCTGGGGCTCCTGGTGTCAGCTCAGGGACTGAAGTTGGAGTACAGTGGGCAACACAGCGGAAAGGTTTTCACAGATGGGAGAGCAGGAAAAAGAAGAGAAAATTAGGGCAGGGGGGTGAACAGGCTCTTAGCAGAGGTTCCTATAAAGAGGTCAAAGCCCAGGGACTAACCACATAGCACACTAACCCCAGGCCCAGAGAGGGATGGAGGGGGTGTGCTGGTCGCATTCTCTGCAGTCCTGGGGGGAGAGAATGAGCCTCCAAGAGGGTCTGCTGTAGGCCAGATGCTCTTCAGCCATTCAAGAGAATTACAACTCAGAAGGCACCTTAGTAGTAGTGAAACTGAGGCTCAGAGAGGGAAATTCACTTGCTGGAGGTCACACAGTGAGTTAGGTGCCAGTGGGATTCACTCATTCACTCTTCATCCACTTGTTTTTTCCCCAGGCACTCCTAGCACACCTCCTGGGGGCCCAGCCTGGGCCTCTGAGGCCCCTGTCCTGTGGGGAAGCATGTAAGCTGAATACTACTTGGGTTTCTGAGAAGGAGGGTTGGACACCACCTGTAGAACTGTCAGCCTCCTTCCCACCTCAGGCCTTGCATTTGCTGACCCTGTGCATGGGGGCGCTTCCTGCCCATCCCTTGTGGCTGCCTCCTCGGCACTCACAATTACTCAGCTGCCTCCACAAAAAGCCTTTGCTGTAGTCTCTCCACTTTTTGAAAAAACTATTTGCTGTCTTGTTTAACCTCTTTCTCCATGTAGAATAGAAGCTCCCAGAGGGCAGGATGCAGCCCTCCAACACTTCCAGGCATAGTAGATGCTCAGGGAATAACTGCTGATAGTGCGGGTGGTGCCTGTGGCTCAAAGGGATAGGGCGCCAGTCCCATATGCTGGAGGTGGTGGGTTCAAACCCAGCCTAGGCCAAAAACCACAAAAAAAAAAAAAAAAAAAAACTGCTGATAGTGGTGGAAAGGCTCAGGGACTCCTGCCTTGCTGTAGGCCCTTAAGTACATGGGTGTGGTATCTTCATTTTACAGATGGGGAAGTGGAGGCTGCCTGAGGTTGTAAAGGCCCTGGGCTCTCTTGCCTCCCCTGAGGTCCTGGGTCTCAGAGACATGAGAGTCAGCTTCTACTCAGATGTTTGGTTCCATTGTGAAGATGGACACACTGAGACCCAGAAAGAGAGTCATATCCTCGGGACACAGGTAGAGGGGGATTTGGACCCTGATTGGTCTGATTTCAGCTGTGTTTGCCTACCATCCTTCCATGGAAGCATCAAGATTGGCAGCAAGGGAGTACCTCTGAGCAGCCACCAGCCCCAAAAGCCTCATCCTGAGAGGCTGGCTTCCACCAGGCTGGAGGCCTCAGAGCCTAGGCCTTGGGGCAGCCCTAGCACCACCCTCCCTGTAGCCTGTGGGGTCTCGAGGCCTTGACTTTTAGCACCAGCTGCACCAGGGACCTCACCTGCCTCCTGGAATCCAAGCTCCTCTGAGTAGCCACTTCTGGCCCTGGGTATCCAAGAAAGAGGGTGGGCTCACCTCCCCTGGAGTCACGTGCTCTGTCTCTACAGATAAGCTCCTTCATGTCAGGGACCATCCAGGAAGAGCCTGGGTCCATCTGGCCGTGTGACCCCATGGCCCATACATTTCAGGCACCCCCCTCAAGGAACCCTCCTTTTGCGGAGCCAGTGGGCCAGGGGCAGCAGATGTCCACTCTGAAGCTGTATACTACATTCATGTGGGCAGGTGGGCAGCTCTTGGCACTGGGTGGGTGTGGTCCAGGCCTGTTACCTCTTCCCCTCAGCATCTCCTCTTCTCCCCTGGACGAAACAGCCATGGTTCCTGAAGGGCACTAAGTGGGCTGTGACAAGAGTCCAGGCTGTTCCCTGGTCACAACACCTCTCACACTGTTCATCTATTACTCAGACGGAGAAATTCCTACCTCCCACCCCATGTGGAAGAGGAAACAGGGAAAAGGACCCAATGGAAGCCACAGACAACTCCTCTAAGTCCAGGGCCTCTCCCTCCATTCCAGGGGCCTTGGATGAAGTTGAGGGAGGGCAGGCGGTGTGGGAGGATGAAGAGGAAAGCAGGGGAGGAGAAGCCAGGCCCCCACCCCACATTCTGCACATTCCGTCCTGGAAAGAGGCCTCCTCGGTTGCTTGGTGCCAGGGCCCGTCCTGCCCTCCTGCTGACCCGGTGGATTTCTGGGCTCCATGCCCTGCTCATAGGTAGGAAGCTCTGACAGAAGCTCCTGCAGGCCTAGGAAAGGCTGCATCTTAGTGGTGATAACAAGGAAACAGCCACGTGGTTGGACAGCAGCAACATTACCACCTCCTAAACGGTTCAATTCCCCTAAAACCTCTAGTGTGCTTACAGGAAGTGCAGGCCCTAATGCCACCCTGGGTGAGAGCGTGGTTGGGACCAGGATGGCAGCCCACCCACTCTTCTGTCCTGGCTCCCTTGGTGCCTCCTCCCAACCTCCTCTATGGATGTCCCATAAAGGCCCCAGGTTGGACCCAGCCCTCCCCAACCAGCCAGGATGGAATAAATATAAGGTTGTGCCTGGAGGCTCAGGGACAGCAACAGGAAGAGCTGGAGGATTGGTGTGAGTAAACACATCCTTGAATTTCTGGAAAACCACGGTGTACCTGAAAGCAGGCTTCACCTGTGACCCAGGTGTGGCTAATCAGCAGTTCCTATTCCTGCAGCCACCAGGATTGGTTTGGGGTGGTCATGTGACCCAAGATGGCCTCCCCTCCAGGAGATTGTGGGGGAAAGTCTGAGTTCCTAACATGGGACGTCATCTTGGAAGGAAAGAGTCTCTCAGACCCAGCAGTGGGAGGAAATCTAGTCTCATCTGACATAGTTATGTGAATAAATAAATACATAAATAAATAAAGTAGTTATTTGAGGGAATAAATTTCACGTGAGGTAAGATTTTCTGCTAACTGCTGTTGCACCCCACCCAGCAGCCACCATTTTGCGGGGACCAGCCTACACCCTCCACCCTGTCCTGCAGCACCATTTTGCAGGGACACCCTACACCCTGTCCTGCCTTGGCCATATTTCCCCTACCCAGAATCCAGGTTCACAGTTACTCTGAAGACACAAAAACCTTTCCTCTTTCCTGCTAGAGCCAGACCTGTCCCCACACTGTCAGCTCAGTCTCCAATACCCCAGCTCTGACCACTATAAATGCTACACACCACCTTCTTCTGAATCTCCATCCAAGAAAGAGAGCTGGGCTTTCCCTTTGCCTTATGAAAGGTCAAAGAAATAAATTATCTGGGCAGTGTCTGTGACTCAGTGGGTAGGGCATCGTACACATATATCAAGGGTGGCAGGTTCAAATCCAGCCCCAGCCAAAAAATAGCCAGACCTTGTGGAGGGCGCCTGTAGTCCCAATTACTCAGGAGGCTAAGGCAAGAGAATCACCTAAGCCCAGGAGTTGGAGGTTGCTGTGAGCTGTGACGCCACAGCACTCTACCAAGGGTGACAAAGTGAGACTCTGCCTCAAAAAAAAAAAAAAAAGAAAAGAAAAGAAAAAAGAAAAAGGAAAAATAAATTATCTGTACACCCCCCCCCCCAAACAACACCTGCCCCAAAGAGGCACTAGAAAACTGCCAACACCCAAATAGCCCATTCACGTCTGAGGAAAATAATATTGGGGGTATAATCACAAAGCACCCTACTTCCCAGAGTCAGAGAGTGACTATATTGTGCTGTGTGAGGCCATAAGCTCAGAGGCTGACAGGATTTTATCCTCTGGCTTTACAAAACCTCAGAAGAAGTGGCTGTGGTCCTCACTTTGCTTATACAGAAGGATATTGCTGCTCAACACGGGGAGGCCAGGTCTTAGGTGGATTCTCACAGTAGCAGACTATGGTTTCCAGTGTAAGAAGTTTATTTGGGGGGTGATCCATGAAACATGGACTGAGGCAGAGAAGGGATGAAAGTCAATTAGTGTCTCCCCCAAATTCATGTCTTCCCAGAACCTCAGAACATTACCTTATTTGGAAACAAAATGTAATTAGTTAAGATGAGGTCACTTGTGATGTGTATAAAGAGAGATATTTAAGTGAGGTTTGTATAGTCAGATGGGGTACAGTGAGGGATACCAGACCAGAATGGCAAAAACATATAACCTAATGTTTCACAAAACCCAGAAAGCACAAGGCAGCATGCTTCAAGGCAAATGAGCAGAGGAGGGTATGTTCAGGACATGTGTGCATAACCGGTGGGTAAGGACTAAGAGAAAGAGAAAGAGGGACTTGTCGGCCAAAGCCTTTACTAGGGTCCATGGTGTTACCTGGATGAGTTTTCAAGATAAGGCTAAATTGGTTAATTTAAAGGGAGCATGAGAACCAGAACTTGGGGCTTATGTTGTCAAGTTCCTCAGACTTAAAGCAGAAGTAAGGTGGTCAAGCAGTTCAGGGTATGGGACCTTATCTGTCTAGAACACAAAAATGGGAAGTGGGTGGAGTCTGCATCAAAATATGTAAATCAAATGTGACAAGCCAGGGACAGGACAACTAAATGGGTTCCAAGGCAGCATTAGTATGAATGAGAGTATCAGTAATCATACTGGGTTAGGATGGGCCCTAAATCCAATGGCTGGTGTCCTTATAAGAAGAGGACACAGAAGGGGAAAAGGTCATGGAACGTGTCCTTATAAGAGGACACAGAAGGGGAAAGGGTCATGGGACAGGAGAAGCCAAGGGATCTCAAGGATTCCAGGAGTCACCCCAAACTTGGAAGCTCTACAGGAGGGATCCTCCTCTAGAGCTTTTAGAGGGGACTTGGCCCTGCCAACATCTTAATTTCGGACTCCCAGACTTTAAAACTGTGAGAGAATTACTTCGCAAGGTAGCCCTAGCAAACTATATGGATTTTGTACCAGGAAAGTGACAAATACAGTAGAACCCCCATGGTTGACCACCTCCCTGCATTGTCCACCTCCTTAAGTTGACCTAATGTTCATATGCTGGACATGGTACCACATGTACATCATCAGTACAGTAGGCCTGTACTGCTCCTTGTTTTGAATACCTCCATATGTTGAACAGTTTGTTATGGTCCCTTGGATGACCAAGTCGCAGAGGTTCTACTGTACCTGAAAATGTGGAAGTGACTTTGGAGTTGAGTAATGGGTAGAAGATGAGAGAGTTTTAAGGTGCTTGATAGAAAAAGCCTACATTGGCTTAAAGGGATTATTGGTAGAAAAGTGGACATTTATTTAAGGAGCTCCTTGTGAAAACTTAGAAAAAAGAAAAACTGTAGAGAGAGCATTTGTCATTTTAGAGAACACATATATCATCAGGAACAGAATGTTGGTAGAAATATGAACATTAAAGATGCTTCTAATGATGACTTAGAGGAATAAGCAAGATGTTATTGGACACTGGATAAAAAGTGACCTTTGTTACAGGGAGGGAGAAAACTTTGCTGAACTGTGTTCTACTGTTGGGTGAAACGTAGAACTTATGAGTAATAAACTTGGACATTTAGCCAAGGAGATTAGCAAGCAAAGTGTGGCCTGGCTTGTCTTTGCTGCTTATCATAACATTTGGGAGAAAAATAAATTGAGGAAGGAACTATTAAGCAAAAAGGAACCCGCACTTGGTGATTTGGGAGGTCCTGAGACTGTGCAGATCGTTAAAATTAAAGAATTCACTGTGGAGAAAATGTTTAAAGAGAACACTGGGCAACACCCTTGTTGAAGAGAGTAGAATGTGACTTGTGGATACAATCAACCCTCCCAGCAGTATCCAGGATGAACTTATCCAGAATGATCTGTGGAGGAGTCTCTTGTTTGGTGGCATGGGTGCTGTGAATTATAAGGAAACCATGAGATTTCAGAGAATGTTACATCAGCAGAAACACTGCAATCCTGGACTGAAAGGCACAGTGATAGGATAAAAAGAGAGAAGAATGCCTTGGAGAACAGAGCCATGGATGCAGAGGCAGGCTCAGGAAGGTAATACTTCAGTAGCTAAGACCCCAGAGAGCAGGGCCACCACCACAGGCCAGAGGACAGAGCCTCAACCATTGAACTCCCAGTGGATTTCAGATTTGCTTAAGACCATGTGGCCCCTTAATTTCTTCCATTTTTTCCCTTTGGAATGAGTTAAGACTTTGAGGGATGTGGGGATCGGGGGAATATATTTTGAACATTGGACCAAAGAGATTCTTTGGGGGTCAGACTGTAGTGGGTTGAATAGTAGTGTCCCCCAAAATTTATGTCAACCTAGAAGGTTAGAATGTGGCCTTATTAGAAAATAAAGTCTTGCAGATATAGTTAGTAAAGATGTCAGTCATACTGGATTGGGGTAAGCCTTAAATCCAATAATGGGTGTCCTGATAAAAAAAGATGAAACAGATGTGATGAGGAGGTATTGATTGGAGTGATACAGATACACCCCAAGGAGTGCCAAGGATTCTTCTGTTGTTTTAAGGCCCCAGTTTGTTGTGCTTCGTTGGAGCAGCCCAAGGACACTAATACAGATGGTGTGTAATTAAGCCACTTAGTTCTGGAAGCTTCTGGAACTTAGTCTGCAGGGGAGCTCTGGGAGGTTTTATGTCCTCTCTCCAGTTGAAAATCCCGAACAACACACCTGTCACTAAATGAAGAGGGGGGTGGGGGTGGTACAGACTTGGTTTAATGAGTGAGACCACACACTGTGGGAAAGCCTAGTGTGTCCCAGCAAGATGGTGTTAGGTGGGACTTATTGTAGGATTTGGGCTTGGATTAGACACTTTTTTTTTTGTTGTTTGTTT
Organism: Loris lydekkerianus; assembly: GCA_963574355.1. Lineage (NCBI taxonomy): Eukaryota > Metazoa > Chordata > Mammalia > Primates > Lorisidae > Loris > Loris lydekkerianus. The sequence goes on along the minus strand of CAUYPK010154550.1, from coordinate 199 downwards.
GTTTTTTGTTTTTTTTTTATGCTGTTTGAAGTTACTTTATTTTTTATTTATTTTTTATTTTTTTTTTTATTTTTATAGATAAAAATATGCACCATAGATGTGGCCCAACCCATCACCCTCCCTCCACCCAAACCTCCCCCCTCCCTTCCCCTTCCTTGGTCCTTTCCTCATAGTCTTGTGGTATAGTTGGGTTATAGCC
>CAUYPK010154549.1:0-27722 GCA_963574355.1 Loris lydekkerianus | reverse complement strand
GAGGACAGTAGATCCAGCACTAGGAGCACACTACCTGTCTAGTGGAAATCACCCGGTACTAATTATTTACAGTTGCTTTCATTGGCACCCATCCCTGAACCCACTGACCATTCCAGTTTTCCTTCTCGGAACCTTCTGAAGTGCTATTGCACCCTCATGTCTTGGGCTCTGTATGCAAAGAAATGTAGTTGAGTAATGATGCCCATCCAGCCTGAATGTTTAGTCTATCCTGTGATATAACATAGGAAATTAGGTGTATTCTTGGTTACCTTTCAGCCCTCAGTGCTCATGATTCTAACACTATGGACAGTATTCTCTTACATGTGAAACATTTTTGGAAAGAAAGCTCATCTTTTTGGTCTATTCCATCTCCAGTGCATAGGACAGTGTCTAACACATTGAATGAATAAACAGATGAATGCGTGGGACTGTGTAAGTGTCTCCTCAGAATGTGAGGAGTAGCTAACCTTCAGTGAAGCTTTGCAATGTTTTTCTTACCAGGCCTTTGCAGAAGTTTTGACAATCAGGAACTATTTCTTTACAGCCTTTTTAATTTCTTTCCAGAGTTAAAAGCTGTCATTTTTGTAAAGGCAAATTTCTACCGCAAAACAAACCAAAATTTGAAAAACAAATAAAGAGAACAGTTCATGGCAGAATGCAGATTATTATTATATATTTTGCCACAATCAGCATTACATTCCATGTGCACCTGCTGCTAAGTCCATTGCTAATGGTGAACCTCCAGTTCTGCTGGAGCTAGCCTTAAGACCAGAAAAAGGAACTCCAAAGGGGAATTATATTTATAGACAATTTCAGAAGCAGTATTAACCATCACCTTTAGTCTGCAAATAACCGAATTTTTCTTCATAGATAAGGGTGCTCTAGGACATGCTAAAGAAAATTGACATTGAAAAAAGTCATTTTTTGGTCAGTTTTAAAATTTTCCTGATAAATTTTCAGTTGTTCTTATGGAAGGATTCTATTACTTTAGATTGCTTCCTTTTCATGGAGGGATCAAAAATAATTTTCTCTAATGGCAGCAAAACTAAAATCATGTTGCTTTTATATTAACTTATACCAGTTATTCCAAAGGAAGAAACTATACATATCTCTGCTGTGTAGGGTCCAGGGAAATGAAGATTTCTTATCACAACTTCACTTCCCCACAAAAGTGAAAGAATACTTTTATAGTATGAGCTGCATCAGAAGAAATTGTCCAAGGATTTTAATTTAAAGGTAGGCTTGAGTCTTCTATGTGCACTGAGCATGTTGCAGCCTGAGGAGGGGACAAACATTTCAAATAAATGTAGGGCAGAAGGGCCTCTGTCCCCAGAGCAGATCTCAGGTATGTCACCTATCTTCTGTGTGTCTGCTGTCTCTGACAGGGATGGCAAAAGTGGTCCTGAGAAGCTGTCAGCTCTTCTGCCCCAGTGTATAGGGTCCTTTCCCTGAATCATGACTCAACACAGATAATCAGTCGAGACTATCCATGATCTGACTTCTTTGCCTAAATTTCCTCCAAAATAGTAACATTTCAGCTTTCTCTCCATTTTTCCATATTATTCTTGTCAAAGACAGAAAGAGTTAAGTGTAAGAAGATCAAAGTTTAGGTACAATCTTCCTAGAAAATTATATCACTTCTTGTATAAAATCCAGCTAAGAAAAAAAAAATTAAAGAAAATAACCTTTATGTAATTATCATATCAAGCAATAAACCACAATTTGTGCTTTGCATCTCAAGTCTGGTCAGCATAGAATAAAGATTCTAATTTAACATAATTCAAATACTTTGTCTTCTAAATCTTTGTATTCCAGCTCTTTGATAAGAAATTATGTTTTCAGTGTCTGGTTATAAATCCTTCCAGACATCTGTCATTCATGCCTTTGAGAAGGCAGAGAATAAATTGAAATGAATAAAATTAGTAGTTAAAAAAAAAATATATATATATATATACACACACACACACACACACTGTAGCCATGTATCATGGGCTGGTGAAGTTTGGGGAAGTACGTAGACCTGAGTTTTCAATTCGAACAGAGTCAAATACTCAAAGGGACAACATACCAAGCACTTCATAATGCCAATTTTTTTTATAATTTGTTCTGATTCTGGAAATACACACATATTTAAACAATTTAGAAGACACAGAGAGAACAGGCAACAGTAATTTAAAAAGCCCTCATTAATGACAATTATATTACTTAGAGTTGACCACTGTTGCTGTTGCTACTTTTGTGTAACATTCTTTAATAGGATATGTTCATTCACCTACTTAACAGATGCTAGATGACCTCTTTGTGCAAGGAAACATCTCTGACCAAACACACAAAGTCCTTGCTTTGATATTTCATATCAAACAAGTATTGTCTCCTAACCCACCCACCCCCACTGCCCCACTTTACATATTCATTTTGTGAAAATTTATATTTTCATGACTACATGAAAGCTATAACCCAATTATAGCCCAAGAAGAAGGGGAAAGGGGAGAGGGAGCAGAGGGGAGCGGAGAGGAGAGGTGGAGGGAGGGTAATTGGTGGGACCACACCTATGGTGCATCTTATAAGGGTACATGTGAAATTTACTAAGTGTAGAGTATAAATGTCTTAACACAATAACTAAGAAATGCCATGAATGCTATGTTAACCAGTTTGATGAAAATATTTCAAATTGTATTAAAAAAACCACCACATTGTACCCCCACGATTGCATTAATGTACACAGCTATGATTTAATTAAAAAAAAAAAAAAAAAAAAAAAGCAAATTAGGGCTGCACATGTGGCTCAAAGGAGTAGAATGCCGGCCCCATATACCAGAGGTGGTGGGTTCAAACCCAGCCCTGGCCAAAAACAAAAAACTGCCAAAGAAAAAAAAGCAAATTATATGCTATTTATAAGTAGTAAGTAATTCACTAATACTATATAAAATATATTTTTTAATTAAAGCTATAATAGGAAAATAAAAAAAGAAATCACCATTTTTTAAACAAATGCCTATTGTTGGTAGTTAGATTATTTCAAAATTTTCACTATGATCAAAACACTTTAATTTAGAATTTCAGTTTGTTATCATTTTCTTTGAATAAATTTCTAGAACTGTAATTTAAAGAATACAAATATTTTAAGGTTAATAGTGCATATTTCCAAATGTTGTATATGAAGAACTTATATGTATAATACAGAAAAAATATTTATGTGTACATCTATACACAAATATACCTTTACATATACTTGATTTTGATGCACCAAAATATAGTAGTTGATTAGAGTTATGAAAAATTTAATGCTACTTTGTTTTTAATTTTAGCTTTATTTTTAGATAATAGACCTAAAATGCTATGACTTATTTCATCTTTATAATTAGAAATGTTACTGGATGGGATGGAGAAACAAGGCAAATGAAGCATTCTCTTATACCTCATTTAATCAGATGCACGATTTTGGCATTTTATTCATATACTTTTGACCCTTGGACTTAGAATGGATGCTGGCAAAAGCAAATCTTTGCAAATCTTCCTACTTCCTGTACTAGCTACTCAAATCATCTTACTTCCTGTACGCCATCGTGAGCTCTGAGACTGGGTTCAGTGACCTCTTGAAGTTTTCAGGTCTTAATCTGACACCCCTGTAAAGCCTACCAAAAGTTGTCTTCCTCTTATTAACCCAGGCCCCTAGCAATTTTAAAAACTAAGTTGCTATTGTAAAAATACAAAACTATGCCTCCTGGCCTTGAAACCATATGGAAGGATGTTTTTCAGAGCATTAGTTTACTAAGTTAAGACTAAAGACGCTCTAGTCAATTGCTGCCATTTAAAAATAAATGAAAGGTGGTGTACCTAAAAGCTGAATTTAAGAGTTCAAGCCAGCAATCTTCACTATTCTGACTAGTTTACCACTATTCATGCACATTATCTCAAGCTGATCACAACCCAAGTATTGCAACATTTTTCCAAAAAATTGTTCCATTTTTGTCATATTTAGTTGCTCTCTGATACCAAAGTAACTGAGTCGTGACTTCAAAGCAAAAAAGTAATGGTTTATCGGCAAAGGCAAGGAAAATATTAAGAAGGACAGAATAAATTTCCTCTCTCTTAACTATTAACCAACAGGTCTATCTTGATGAACTTTACCATCAAAAGCAAGTGTTCCTAACTTCCTGATCTAAGGAGTGCATGTTCAACTGTCAAGGACGCCAAAAACTTTCTGAGTTTTTTTCCCCGTGGCTGTTGATCACCAGTCCTTCAATAGGAATCTCTTTCCTTTTTACTCAGTGTGCAGGATGCAGGAGCTGTTGCCCTGGAAAAGCGTTTTCATAAACCAGGGTCGCAACTGTGGTCATGTTTGGGTTTCATGTTTGTTCAGACCATCCCCATGCTGTTTGTGGCAGCAGCTACAGTCAAAGCAGGAGTGGCGTAAATTCTGTTTCTTTATTACTCAGTTTCTTGATTACTTGTCTATTTAAAGATTTTTCTCATTGATTATTTGTATACTTTGGAATGGCATAAAAATTACCCGTTCTTTAGAAGATTGATGTTACTCATCAGTAAATTTTTAGATCTGAAAACTTTTTGAGGCAGATTTTGAAGAAATATTCAGATATTCTGTTTCTTCTTAGTTACATTAGTTAATTTTTCCAAAATAACCTATTTCATTGGCTATCCAATCTATCAAAAATTTGTATATAACATCACCTTGAAATTTAAGCTCTCTTCTCTATTTGCTTCACATTTTCAATTTAGTTAGTTGTGCTTTATGTTCTTTTAAATTAGATTTTGAAGAGTTATTTTTCTTTTGTTTTTAAAAAACCATTTTTTCCAAAGAACTGTCCTTAGTTCAACAATGATTTTTTGCTTTATACATATTGGTTTTTCTTAAATTTATCATTCCTAACTTCAGATTTCTTTAATTATATTTAGTTAATTAAAAATATTTCTTGAATTGTCTTACAGAATCATATTACATTCTTTTTAATATTAAAAATGCTAATATTAGGTGTTTACTTCTGAATATTATTTTAGTTGCATACTATTATATTAAATGTGATATTTATTGGATTCCTCTTTAAGATTAAAAGGAATTGATAATAAAAGTCACTGAGTAATTTAATTAATAAGTGACAAAATATTTTGTTTCATTTCTTGTTCTCAATTTCAAGTGTTATATTTTATTCAGATTTGATTTTTGAAAAATTTTTGCATTTAGAATGATTTTCAAAAAATTTCTTTGTGGCTTTAATATACGGTGTATAATCAGTAACAACAAATACTCTGTTGGACATTAAAAAAATAATATGCAGTATCTGTTATTTAGGGGATAATGTTTAATACACATTTGTTAATCAACACTATGAAACATGTGAAATCTATTTTATATTACTATAATTTTATAAATATTCATCTAGTATTAAATTTATGTTCTGTGTGGAATATTTGTACATATTCAGATTTCTAAATAGTATCTGTTAAAGGAAAGAACTTAATTGTTTGGGAACCTAAAGGTGAGCATTTTCTTTTTTTAATAGAATTAAAAAATAGCAAGCTCTTGAATAAAAAATTATTTATGAAATAAGTTCACTAATTTTAAAAATCAAGTTATAATTTAAGATTCTGTTTTTACTTTAAATTCACCATCTGTTAAATTAATAAATGCTAGAGTTTAATTTTTGTTATTATATATTAATTTCTAAAATCAACTTTCTTTGACATTTGTACTTTTTCCATCTGCCAATATGGCCCTTAAATTTATTTTTATACACCATATATACACACATACGCATTTTTATCTGCGTACAGATCTTTGTATCTTTCAAAATACATGTACAAAAATCATTTAACAATATAATTGCTTATACCTAATAACAAGTAAAACTTAAAGACCAGCAAGAAAACAAAAATAGCAAAATTGTACAAAGCCTAAAAAGGTAGCATATATTCTGGGATAGATTGCTTAGTTATAATATAGGCTCCAGAACTAAATATCTGTTCTTCCTCCTCTGGAAATGAATATAAAATTTTTCTAATATAGAAAGTGTTTAAAGATGAGAAAATACATGCTACCTGCTTAGAATAGTTCATGGGGAATAGGCTGTTTATGTGTTTTATTACACTTGCTATTATTGTGTAAAGATTGATCTAACAGTTTTTTCTTTTGGGGAGGAAAATGTTTTAATACTATGAAAATAAGTTTACCCATAAGTGTATCACATCTTTGTTTATTTAATACTCTTACCTGATGTGTTTAATTTTAGTGCATAAGACAATGGAAAATCCAAAAGCATTATTTTAATTTTAATGATTTCAAACATTTTTTTTTACCACCTCCACATATTTTGTCACTCCTTTCTATATTTTTATTATTTTATTTTTAACATTCTGTAAGTTATATGAACTGTTAGATTTACTTTCTCTAATAGAAGTCTCTAATGCTAATAGCCAGTATTTGATGAGCACTTAGTATTCTCCAGACAGTTATTCAGTCCTTGCTGCAACTCACTGAGGAAATGTGATCCAAGTCAATGCAGGAACTGGTGGGGTTCAGACTTTCGCCAAGGCTGTCTGACTCTGGCACCTACCACCTTCACTACTGCTCTGTAGCACTTGGACAACCAGGTAAACTGCTCTAATCTGGACTTAATGAATAGCATTTGCTTCCTAATGGCTGGGCCATAGGTCATTTAACACTGTCTACTATCGATGGGTGACAGATCCACATTTCCTTGGGCCAGCCAGGAAACCTTGGGCCACATTTCCTTAGCCCAATCCAGAGGATTGGGAATGAAAAAAAGACACCAGGACTCAAGTTTGTAGCATTTTGATTTACTAACTTCTCCTTTCCAAACTCTTGGTAGACCAAGGTGCAATAGTGCTACTTAAAACTTTATAGGTAAGAATTTTGTTACTAAGGTGATGCAAAATTTCTAATGAATTCACTGTGAGATATAAATATAAGTTTGATCAAAGTGCTTCACTAAAAGCATACTTAACAAATCAATTATTGTATTCATTTTTTTGATGAGGTCAAGCAGGTATATTTTATCCATATTTCAAGTGAAAATCATCTTTAAGTCATCCCAGTAAAGGATAGGAAATAGCTTTGAAAAATTCAACCATAAACACTCATTGTTAATGTAGAATTGAGAACATTTGGAGCCTCTTTAATTTCAATGCTTAAATAAGTGGACGCACAAAGCAACTTCCCAGTAAGTGTTTGTGATGTGAATGCGTGCACTGAGTTCCTGCTTTCATTACTCTACTTGTTGCCCTGGGTAGAGTGCTGTAGCATCACAGCTACCAGCAACCTCCAACTCCTTGGCTTAAGCGATTCTCTTGCTTCAGCCTCCCAAGTAGCTGGGACTACAGGTGCCCGATACAAGCCCGGCTGTTTTTTGGTTGTAGTTGTCATTGTTATTTGGCAGGCCCAGGCTGGATTTGAACCCGCCAGCTCTGATTTATGTGGCTGGCACCTTAGCCGCTTGAGCTTCAGGCGCTGAGCCCATTACTCTAGTTTTTTAGGGTGTACACCATCTTTGTTTTTCTCCCTAATATGGATTCTACCCTTCTAGAGCCTATTTTGTTTTCCCTCAATACCCTAGTATAGATCATTTGATTTGAGCTAATCCACTTGTTTTATGAACCTATTGCAATAGAGATAAATTAAGAATCTCTCCATTTTATGAGCATAAAAATCTGGAGGGGAGTATTGTTGGGTACAAGTTGTTTCTTCATTGGTTATCAGTGTAGACTGGCTAATCTTGCTGGTTGAGCCTGGGTCGCATTCCTTATTCTTATTCCATCTACATTCTTTCTGTTTGTTCAGTGGAAGAAAATAGAGCTCAAGAGTGGAGAAGGAGGTGACTCCACTGTTAGGACTTCCAAATAAGCAAGAAAAGAAACAAATAAAGAGCGAGTGTTGCTCAAACTGTTTTCCCAGTCAAATAAAAAACATTGATGATTGCTTGAAATATAGATTCTAGATTTTATCCCAATAGTCTTCCTAAAATATTGAAAGGGTAAAGGTATCTGCTTATGATTCACCTTCACCTTGGCTTTGCGATAACTTGGCCTAATAAGGAGAGACCAGTGAAAGACTGAACAGAAAAAAATAATTCCAACTAATTCCTAACTTTCTTGACACAAGCCCTTTAAATACTAGTTGTCTTACATCTGACCCTGAAGAGTAGGTATCAATTACTATCAAATAAGAGTGTTCAGGGCCTCTCACTGACAGCGATTACAAAGGAAAGCATCTGGGACATTCTTTCTACCCAACTTTGAAAGGACCAATTTTAGCTCCTTTTTTGGTGTTTACTTCCCATCAAAATGCTGATAAGAAATTTATTTTCAGTTAAATTCCTACCATTTAATTAAACATTGTAATCCTGCATTCTATTGTCAAAGTTCTACTCCCCCAATATAATCATACATGTTATGTAATTGTACCAGTTAGCTGAGTTTTCTGAAGCCAGTCACATGTAATGAATCATGCCTTCTTTCGGATTTGGCATGAAGAGTCTGACTCTAGAAACAAATACATTGATCCCCATCTCTTTTAACATCTTTTTTTCGGGTTGTATAAATTGTTTTCACTCAGTAAGCTAATGTGATATATTTATGTCATGTCTTAATGTTAATTGTGAATCAAGAGTTTTATAATGGAAAATGAATGAAGACAGATTCAATTCAGTTCAGGAAGTTTATAGCTTTCTGTAAGGCACTCAATACACTCTTCCCTTCCATAAATCCAAAGATATTTTTAAAAATATGTTAATCTCTAGGATATTCAATCATTTATTTTTATAATAATCATTTTTTTAACAAAATTAGGCTACTTTTCAGAATACTATGGAAGAAAATAAAATACTTGTACTAACATGATTAATATTTATAGAGTACTCACATTTTGCCAAAGAATGCTAAGCATCATATTCCTTAATTTATGCTTCTAAGCAATTCTGTGAGGTAGGTTTCTAGTACTATTGTCATTGACATATTTAAGATTATAAAACAGAAACTTAGTGTAGTCAAGTGACTAGCTCAATGTTTGCAGGGCTGGAAGCCTTATAGAACAATGCTTATGGTTCCAGGTTATGAAGATACACTGCTTGGTTAAGAATTCTAACTCAGCCACTTTTTAGCTGTGTGACTTTGGGCACATTGGTTAATCTTTAGGCTTTTCAGTTACTTAATATGCAAAATGGGGATGATGATTATACTACTGTAGCTTATAGGGTGATTGTCAGGATTAAAGGAGAGAGTACCCTCAAGGGCTCAGAACAGTGCCTTACCATCTGGTAAGCTCTCCAAAGTATTTGCTATTTCTGTATCATGCTTCTGTGACATGGGACAGACACATGATAGCTTCATTCTTACAACACTATTCCTAAATTTGACATATTATAGTAATGGTCCCTGAGTGAGAATCAAATGATTATTTTCATACCAAATATTGTTATAATAGGAAAGCTTATGCTTATTTTGAGTTCTACTATGTTATCCTAATATATTCTAGTTGTAATCACTAGATATTTATTAAGATAAATGATAGGAAGAAATGTTAAGAGATTAGACACACATAGAACCTTTATGAGAGGTCTGATTCCATTCCATTTTTTGGTTGGTTTTCCTTCCTACTTTCCCAAGATCAAATGTGTCCTCTCATTTTAGATTGCTAGAGCAACTGAGGAAAAAAAACCAAAAACAAAAAACAAAGGGGCCACAGTTGGTAACTCTTCCTACAAGGGTGCTCCTCAGCATACAGAATGTTACACATGCATCTTTTACGTACTTATCCTTAAACTGTTTATCTGGCACATCGACAGGCAGCTGGTGGAACAAATAGGAAATCCTGGGAAGCACATTCATTTTTAAAGTGTTAATGCACCCAATCCAAGGGACAGTAATGTGCTTCCATCCGTTCAGTTCCCCTTTAATGTTTCAGATTGGAAGGCCATAATTTAAATGAAATGCATTATCCAACCTGGAAGGTATTCCACATCCTAAATATTTAATTGATTTCTCCATCAGGGGAAGATGAGCCTATGCAATAAGCAGATCCTATCTATATCTAAGTGTCCGATTAATAGTGTCTCTAATTTAGGGTAATTTAGGAGTTTACAACTTATAAAATGGCTATTTCTTTCACATTCCTCCCAAAGTACCAAGAGGATTGTATCTGGATTAATTGCAAACAGCAGACGATCCTCTGTGTATAATGAAAACCTAGAGTCAGCATCATCCAGCCATGCACCTATAATTTGAGATCTCATCTCAATATTTTTCACCAGGGGCTTCACATCCAATGTAAATTGAAGTGGCAGAGGAGGAAAGTTGTAAGTGTTGCAGCTCCCTATTTAAAAAGTTTAACAAGTCAAGTTCATTCCTGCTGATTTTTACTTAGTTGGGTCTTAGCTAACTGAGTGAGGAAGATAAATCAAGCTGCTTGCCGATTTTCCTAATGGTGCAAAGTTTGGCACCCTGAGGACTGTGGAAATGTCTATGACTATACTTATGAAGAAGAGAAGTGGAACAAGACTGTGGGTGGCTGGATCCATATGAGTGATTTATTACCCCTGAATCCACTCAGTCATTTCTGCATAAGCACTTAAGTGCCAAACGTTTATGGTCATTTCTGTTTAAGGAAAGAACAGGGCACATCATAACATATGAAACAGATACATTATCTGGAGAAATGGGTATTTTTTTCCCTGAGCTTACTAGCAAATTGTCAAACTTGAGTTTATAAATATATGGATGTTCTATCCAAACTTTATTCCGGTATTGAGGTTTGATAATAAATTAAAAATTTGGAGGCATATTAGGTATGTAATTTTTAATGTTAAATTGATGTTTTCTGGCAAAGTTTCTGTCTTCTTGAAGAGCAACTTCGTACACACAGTTTAATTTTTGTTCAAATACAAATTAGAATCAATTTTCTGGGGGAAAAATGATCAGTATAGCTTCTGTTCTCCACAACAAAGAAAATACATTTGTAGACATATTCTGTAAATTTAAATCCCTGAATGCTCTTTTGAGTAAGCCCAAGGAGATTTGAACACTGACATTTTGTACTTTGCTATTCCCAAGAGTTATGTGTATGATCATCTTTGCTAAGGTTTGTTCCTGTCCCTCCTGAATTAATATGCATTTTCGTTAACTAATCTTGAAACAACAGGAATAAAGTTTATCCAGGTCTTTTATACCTCAGAGAACAAAACAAATACTACAAATCTTTAGAGAGAAAAGATATACAAAAGGGCTTGAGGTGAATATTTCAAAGCAAATACTCTTTAAATGATGTGCAAATTACTTCAGCTCTTGAGCAAGATTTATGAAAGGGGATTAGCCCAGTGAAATAAGAATCAAGTTTAAACTGTTGGGTTTCAAATTCAAAGATGAGAAGTGGTTACAAAAAAAGGACAAAGGAAGGTGACAATAATTCAGAGGAGGCATTTGTTTCAGTTTTTCTCCCTACCTTACTCTCACCATAAATTGTCACCAATTGTTTTTCTTAACTGCAATAAAAAATTGCAATTCTCCTCTAATTTTCTAAAAAGTTGACAGTATGATGATAATTAAGAAATGGTACTGGAATTTATCTTTCAGCAACAAAGTCTCTACTTGCCAGGTCAAAATATATCACAAACTATTATTAAATAATTTAAACCATTCAAACTAGGAAGAATACTATCAAAGAGTTTTGAGAGAGAGATTTTTTTTTTTCAATTCATAAGTCACATCTATAATAATATAACATCATACATTCTGATATTCCAACATAGTCTTCAAGTAATCTTTAAAAGCTTCTTATAAGACTTATGAAAATGATTGCTTTTATGTAATTGTAAAGGTTATTAAGTGAGATCACTTCTTATGATTCCATAATGACCTGTAGTTCTGGAAGGTAAAGGAAATTTTAATGACCCCATTCACATGTGATTAATATCTAACACTTCTTGACTAAAATTCTGGATTTCATTCAATAAAAATGAGTTAAGCAAAAATTCTATGGGTTCTCAGCCAACACTTTTGTGGAAATCAGTTATGGTGATGCCCGATATAAAAATAAGGCATAGAACCTTCATAATAAGCCCACGTTTTAAAAAAATATTATTCTTATCTAAGTTGTCTTGGAGTAATAAAGCTAAGTAAGCGAAGTGAATTCAGGTGCTACTAAAATTTTAAGGAAACTCTTTCAATCTGTTTCATTATCATCTAACAAATTTTTAAAAGACTAGACATTTAAGGGCAAATTTATGAGGAAGATTCTTACTGAGAAAAACACTATCATTGCCCATTTCCATTTCCTGGAATAAAAAAAGGTAGATCTGAGAAAATGACATTTTATTACAGAAATAGTCATTATTAATTCTTCCCAGTGAGTGAAATCTCACATTAGTACAAGGATTAATCAGATTTTATTTTAAATCTTTCTTCTATTTTTTGATAACTAAGTTGTGGGTCTACTTTTGTTCTTCTTCATAATTTTTCAAAATGATTAGACTAAAGTGCAGCCTGGTAGGTCATGATTACTTTGGTAGGTGCAGCCAATAAACTTATTCTATGAGTAACACAGCTAAATTGTGGCTCATCCAGAATTTTGACACGAAACCTGAAAGGCCAATGGAAAATGAATTTGAGTACTCAAAAACAACATAAAAATAAAGGTATTTAAGTAGTCAAATACTATTATTCTTGATTTTGGAGACAGGCAATAATCAAAAAGAGGGGGGAAATATAGGCTATTTGTGAGTTTATATGTTCCCAAAAGAAGAATAAAACGGAAGATAAAAAATAAACAGAATTTCAGACGGATTTTGCACATGAGTATTTACAGGGAATTGCTTGGACCTTTGGTTTCGTGTCTGTTTTGGTAGGAGTAGTCTATGCTTGAAACTATTTTTTGATATTGTTATTATTGGGCAGTTTAGAGTTTGTGACAAGCGTGTCAGAAGCAAAAGTTACACAGGAAGTAAAAGTCTTGGTTCTGTCTCAATTAGTTTGTAATTATAGGTTGAAAGTTATTAATGAAATTAAATATTTACCATTCAAAATCATTCACTGTCATGGCATGACCCATATGAGAACTATAGGCAGGGTTATTTTACTCAGAGGCAGAGCTTTTTATATAAGTAGACCTTGTCAAAGTCCAAAAGAAGACTGTCTAGCTCTGGACTTTCAAAGAAATTCTTTTTTTCACATAAGAACATGATTTTCAAACACTAATGTATAAATGAATCACTTGTTCACATGCAGATTTAGTATACTAGGCTCAATGGCTCAGCTCAGTGAGGGTGGGCCCTAAAAGGCCACATTTCTTAACAATTTTCCAGATGATATTGCTGTTTCTGGTCCATAGACAACACTCTTTGAGTAGCAAAAATCTGGTAGGCTTCTGAAAGAATGAGATATAAGATGCAAGTTCTGCTGAACACCTTGGCATCTGAATTTTTTTTCCAAAACCCAGAAGCAATGGGTATTTGGGAACTGCCAAGAATCCTTCTAGTATGTATCAAGAAAACCTATCAACATGGCCTTAGAAATTTTTGTAATCTTTCTCTTTCTCCCATTCTTACTGCTTAGTCTGGGTCTGCAAACGTATGTTACTTCGTCTACTATAATAGGTTCCAAATTAATCTCCATAACTCTGCTCTTCCACTGTTTTGGGGGCTACCTATCTTTTATTTTTTTTGCCATTTTCCACATTTCACCCAAAATTACTACTCTAAAAATCAGATCTCTTGACATCTCTAGCCTGCATATAAGTCCTTCATAAGGCTCCCATTATTGATAGTAAAAAGTCCTAATTTTTTAGCTTCCATGAAGGATGCTTTGCCAATGGTTCAAAGCTTATTTCCAATCCAACCTCCAGTGGTTGCTTTGATATCTTGTACGTTCTAGGTTTGCTAATCTATCACTCTCCTCCAAACACTTTATGCTCTATTAGTTCTTTCTTTCCTATCCTAAAATACATCCATTTTCTTCTTTGCCATTCTTCTCTTCATCTGAAAAACTCCCAGAGTTCCAGAGTAGCACTAAATTCTGTAAATCTCTTATTCCCTTTTATAGGTTGCCTTTTCCCCCATGGCTCCCTTCTTCCAGTCCCTACCTGTGTCTCCAGAGATCACTCTAAATGTATTATCTGCATCTAAATCATTGTCTCCAGGAGTGCTTCTGAAGGAACACAAACTAAAACACCCATCAAGAGGTCAGTGCCTCACAATTCAACCTTTACCGTCACTCCTCTTTTTTTTTTTTTTTTTTTTTTTGTTGTTTTATTTTTATTTTTTGCAGTTTTTGGCCAGGGCTGGGTTTGAACCCACCACTTCCAGCATATGGGGCCAGCGCTCTACTCCTTTGAGCCACAGGCACCGCCCCCCTTCACTCCTCTTGCAAAAAAATTTGTAATGGTTTCTTTGAGGTTCTCCTCTCATTCACTCAGCCATTTGTTTACTCACTCAAACATTTAGTACGGAAGATCACCATGTTTCAGATTCTTCTAGGCAATGAGAAGAGGAATGCAGAACCAACGACAGTCATGGTTTTACACCTTTTAGGTACTCACAGCCTAATGAAATAGGGTGATAACTGTTCAGCAAATGACTAAAGCCTTGGTCAGCCAGCATTACCTTTCCCATACATTCCGATTCCTTGGATAGAGTGGACACAGGGGGTGTCCCTTGATTGACAGACTGTACTTGGTGAGACCAGACTTTTAGTGTCTTTCAGTTCATTCCTTATAAGTGGTTTTATATTCATGCAGTTTGTTTGATCTTTTTATGATAGTCAACAAAAGTGATCTCTTTATCAACAGATGTTTTATGATACTGACTTGATTCTAAAATATTATATAACATACCAAATGTATCTAAAAATTAAAATTAAGCAAAATATTTCCTTGTTTTCAAGTGGAGCCACATAGCCCTCTGTCAAAATTCTACCATTGTATTATCTTACTATACTATACAAAAATGGAAAAGGAAACTGACACTTGACAAAATCTTGCCATAATATCAGGCTCATATTCAGGAATGGCAAACATAGGCATTTGTTCTCTGTGACACTCAAAATCCCATAAGAAAAAAAAAGGTAGAGTTATATATGCTGCCCTGATCCAATAGAATAATGATACAAAAAAAATTAAGTCTCTGACAAATTATGTATTTGTTTATGCTGAAACTGGCAACTATTTAAATCTGGAGCAAAAGTGCATTCTTCCTGTATTTCTAAAGAGAAGAGCTGGGGGATTTGAAGTAGACAAACAAAAATCTGGATTATTTTACTCAGAGTTCACCCATGTGGAAATCATTTTATATCACAAAGTTCTTAGATATATTTTAAGTCCAATATATGAATTATTCTTATATTTGATACATATTATCTTTTCAGATAATAAACATATTTATATTATTTTATAATTATATAAAAATCTCCATTATGTTTATCTGGAAAGTCAATTTTAGGAAACTTGTCCAAATCATATGGCTCTATAACCTGGAGGTAAGAATTGTACTCTAATTTTCTGACTCTCAGACTTAAATTCTTACACAAACCCACATTACCTTCTGAAGAGTGTGGTGATGGCCAACACTTTTGTAACTTTTGTGTTAAACTGAGTTTTTATAAATAAGCTAGC
The DNA here is from genome assembly GCA_963574355.1 of Loris lydekkerianus. Classification (NCBI taxonomy): domain Eukaryota; kingdom Metazoa; phylum Chordata; class Mammalia; order Primates; family Lorisidae; genus Loris; species Loris lydekkerianus. The sequence goes on along the minus strand of CAUYPK010154549.1, from coordinate 12,091 downwards.
ACTGAAGAAAATTATTCTCAAAATCTTCTAAAAATAATCTAAATTACTGTTATTTTTATACATTATAGAGTTCATTTCTCTTTTCTGTCCTCTAATAGAACTTTGAAAATTCTAAGCCAGGGCCCATAGAAGAGCCTCAGGAATAAGTCTGAATCACAATAATTTTTCCAAATAAAATAAGATCTTAGAAAGGATGAAGGGAATATTAGGAGGTGTTGCCTGAGCTGAGTCTTAGAGACTATTACTTTATTAGAGAGAAGATTTTGATTTAGAGGTAAAAGAACTATTTTAGGCTCAGTGCCTGTTTCTCAGTGTTTAGGGCACTGGCCACATACACCAGGGCTGGTGTGTGTGAACCCGGCCCGGGCCTGCTAAACAACAATGACAACAACAACAAAAAAACAGCCAGGCGTCGTGCTGGGTGCCTGTAGTAGCAACTACTTGGGAGGCTGAGGTAAGAGAATTGCTTAAACCCAAGAGTTTGAGGTTGCTGTGAGCTATGACACTGTGGCACTCTACCGAGGGTGACATAGTGAAATTCTATCTCAAAAACAAAAACAAACAAACAAAAAACTCCACTATTTTACTGGGATAATTTTTTGACTTGTGGGTCAGGGAGGGGTGAGGAAAAACTGGAGAAGAAGGTGCAGGTCAGAAAGAGCTTTCTGCAAAGAATCTTGGACTCTTAACTCCAACTGTGGTCATTCCAGTGAATTGATTTGATCAGAAATTGTTTTTAACTTTTAACTTCACTTTTGGAGGATATCACACTGGTGGCAAGATCCCAGTCTTATGTTTTCTACTTGCTCATGGCATCTCATGAGTTTTAGGCCAGTTGGTTCTGTATACAAATAGAGTATATTTATTCATATTAGAGAAATTGAGCAGAAGAAATATTTCATTTCAGGTATTATTTAAATACTTACAGAAAGATAAATTGGCAGACTGACTTACTTTTCCCAAGTTATCCATGAACCATTTCTTGAAGAAAGTTGAGTTCTAACATTATAGGTTACACTTTATTGAATTTTGATAGAAGCATATGGTATTTTGGGATTTGCCTCATGCTTTTGGGGAAAACCAATACCTGGATTTGCTTATATAGATGTGGACTGTACTATCAGTAAAAAGAAAAAAGCTTATTTTACAAGAAAATCTCAAGGATTCTATGTTTACAATTAAATTATTTCCCTTAAGCACATCATTAGCCCTATTTGGAATATCTGAATTAATTCTGCATTAAAAAGCAAATTAGTTTCTTTTAGAATTTTCAAGAAAGTAGCCTAAGTTCCTATACTCCAGAAACAAAAAGGAGTAGCCAAAAAATCCTATACACAGAAAGAGGTGACCACTTGTATTTAAAATAAAGTTTTTCTCTGCACAGACATTAACTGTAAGGATTTCTTAATGTCATGCTTAATAAAAGTACTTTAAACTTCATATACAATAGTTAATAAAAATTGTATGCCTAACTTTATAAGAAAATATTAATATATACCCATTCTAAAGTCATGGGATAAATAGACACCTTTGGGGTAGATCAAAGACTTTGCTGTTGTTTACAATCACAGCAACGTACTAATGCTAAAGAAATATTGCTCAAGAGATAGAGCAAAGAGCCCTCTGGATTTGGCCTATTATTGAAAGAAAGATGCCATTTGACCTAATGAAATCAGAAATTGATTAAATGCAGTTCATTTAAGGGGAGATATGGTCATAGTGTCATTGCCAGGGTCAGAAGGAAAATGAGTGATCTAGTGCTTGAGGACTGAGAGGGTGAGATGGACCTTCAGAGCAGCTACTGCTGTGAGATACATGACAACAGACACACACAGGTCAGAGGGCAAGATCAACCCCTTCGATGGGAAAGAAGAGATTAATCAGAATATTCTTTGTGCAGTTCATACCTAAGTCCTCTTATCAAATGATTCATCGAGAACTGAATGTTTTAGAGAACTTGCAGTCTACTGGTCCCAGCAAAAGTAGTGATTGCTGCTAACTCTCTTGAGAGCACATGTCAGAGCAATGGCTGGAGACACACAGGGAACAGTGAAGCCCTGGAACCTTCATGAAGCATACCGTTTTGGCAGATTAATTTGGATGCTTGATTATCCAATGTGTGTCTCATCTTTACTGTTTTTCCTTTCACGATGTTAAAATCTACCACCATATTTAACAACATAATTTTCATGTAGAATTTATTTTTTTCTTTACCAACTGAAATGTCTTGAAATAGAGAACTCCTTTAGCCTGTAAAAACAATTAACAAAAGAACTGACACTTGACTGCTACTTAGACATTTTGTGTCTTGTCATTATAATAAAATAAAATGACTTCTTTTCACTTCTTAGTTCAATAGTTCATTTTTCTCAAGTGGATATAGAATGAAACTGATGCTGTAGTGGCAATATTCATTTTGGAAGAATAAAGAGTCAGGTGATTGATCATCTTAGCCAAATCAGAGACCTCCGCCCTTCTGTTAACGTAATAACTCTTAATATTCTACACAGATATTGTGACTTTTTGTTGTTTCCAGGTAAGAGTTTTTCTATTTCTTTAATACTTGATATGATTTCTCTGTGGAATGTTTTCATTTTCTTGGCAGATGGCTTGTTCATCTTATTATTTTCATGCATTGGCATGATTAGGCTGCTTTATACAAAATTGTTAATAAGAAGAAATTTTAAAATATGTATTTGTGTGAGTCTCCAGAACAGACTTCACAGTATGTGTTTTAAACAATTACTAATTACATATTAATCCAAAAAATTCGTTTGACTTTTTAATTTTGGATAATAACATCATGAAAGTTTTCTTAATTGCATCGTTATCGGGAAAGTCATGATGATCACAAGAAAAAAATTTTTTTTTGGAAAAAAGAAGGAAAACAATGAGTTAGCAATGTTTTATTTAGAGAGGTCTGCGTGCACCTCATATTCAGATAATTTGATCTTTCTTTGAAGTTTTCAAGTCATAGTTATAACATATGTATATCCTTTTATTGAATTAGGCACAAGGAAAATGCCTTTGTGTGTGTATGTGTGTGAATGTGTATATATTTAGTCCACTTTTTAAACATACAGAAGAGGTGAAATGACAGCATCGTGATCAATTTATTATGCCTAGACTCTCTAAATGTTGACATTTGGGACAATGCCAGACTTTATCTGTCATTATACACACTTCTTACAAAGAACATCTGCCTTGCTGAGGACTCACTTCTCTACCAGTATCTTCCAGTCTCTGTTTTCCCACTATTTCCTCTGGCTTTGAGGCTTCACTATCCCTGTCTACCTGGAACTTCCAGGGTGCAGTAGTCTCCCAGCCAAAGCCATCCTGAGACTCCTAATTAATTTGAGGGAGTTGGTACAGGACTCAGAAGAAAGGGAAAACCAGGTGGAAAGCGATGATCCTGGGAAATCTCAGCTCTCCTGGCCAGAGGTGCTGCTCATTCAGAATGAGCTGTTCTTTATAAACAATATTCTAAATGGATGCACAAGTTTCAAGTGTGTTTTGTGGTTGGGTAGGTAGTTTCCTTGTGAAAATGTGTTAAGGTCTAAGCAACCAATTTACACTGAATTTTGAGAACACAGCCTACTTATGCATATTGTTATGGATTCCTGGCATTATATTATTACACAAAATTACTACCTTCTGTAATCAAACTTGTTTATATTTGACATGCTCATGACTATAAGCAAATTTTTTAAATGAAGATGATGTTAAAGATCTATGGCATTTTCACGTATAAATGTATAAATGTATTGTATAAATATCTCAACTCAAATTTTTCATTCCTATTTTTATCCTTTACCTTATTACACACACCATTAAAAGGATATGAACTGGGAAATTCACATCTAAATACATATACATCTACTATTACATCTACCATTATTATAGATGTCATTAAGGAAATAAGGAAATAGAAAATCCATACCTAAATCCTTTTAGGATTTCACTCAGAACACATTTGTGTGTGTGTGTGTGTAGTTTTTTTTTTTGTTTGTTTGTTTGTTTTTGATAACATAAAAGATAGCTAAAGGAAAACATATTTCCTTTCAATTCTCTTACCTTCTGATCATAGTCTTCTAACTCATGTTCATTCGGGGATGCTTATTTATAATACTAAAAGTGTCAGTTTTATATAAAAGTTATCTAAGGTTTCTACATTCATGGATTTTATGGTTTAGCAATTGATAAGCATGAGATATATTACAACTAAAACATAACCCATCTACAAAAATAAAGTTTTTAAAAACTGAAAGAACAGATGAGTAAAGTCAATAGTTTTAGTTGTATACCTTTAATTTTATTTGTTAATGAAAAATAATGAATGCATTATTGAATGAATTAGAGCTTTGTCTAAAGCAGGAGTGTCCAACCTGCTGCCCATGGGCCACGTGCTGAGTATTAGAAGTCTGTTTTGTTAGTTCTGGTGTCAGATATTACAAAAAGTGTACGGGGACTTTTTCTTTTGCTCATCAACTTTTGTATTTAATGTTTGGCCCAAGGCAACTGTTATTACTCCAATTTGTGACAGAGAAGAAAAAAGTTGGACACCCCTGGTTTAAAGAAATAGTGAAGTGGCTATATGTGGAATCCTTTCCATCAGCTAGAACTTCTTAGTGACATGCTCTTCTGGGCATAAAAGAATCAAGAGTATTTCCTGGCTCCTTTCTGCTATCTCCCTGGTGTGCTGTTCCCAAGAATACCCTGGCTCCCATTTTCACCTGGGGAGTCACCAGTGGGAAAGACCAGCTACTCAGATTTAGACTTTTGCAGCTATGACTCCCATATCTGATTCTGTCTCCTTTTCCCTATGCTGTATACACTCACGGAGTAGGTTGGCCAGTATGGAGGCCCTGCCCACTCTCCCATCAGACACCACCCCTGGCTCATGCCTTGTTGGGTTCCATCTACTTGGGGACATAGAGAATAATAAGAGCTCCTTCTTATTGAGTGTCTGTTGTGAGCTAAGTATTTACATATCTAATTTCAAATTCTCACATGATCCTGTAAGGACAATATTAGATCCATATTTATAGGTCTGGGAAGTAAAGCTCAGAAAAGTTAAGAAACCTCACCAAAGTTATCTGATGCAGGATTTATTACACTCGGGCCTTTCCTTTCTTTGCCATCAGTGGAACACAGCTCTCTTCCTCGGAAAAATATGTTAACATCTTCCATCTTTGATTGACTCTGTACTGTTCATAACATCTCTCCCTGGAGAGCTGCTCTCCTCCTCTCATCCCAGGCTGGTGTCCTGAGTTTCCCACAGTGATTTGGCCCTTACATTGAATTTTCTGGCTTTGTGTCTGTTAGACTCGAATGATATCTTAAAATATCTGATTAGTACTTAATAGTGTTGGCAGGTTAGAATCATATTTTAAAACTTTCTGAATTCACTTTTTGAGAGAACAAATTTTCCCATGTTATACAGACAAAATGGACAGTGAAATGACCACCTGTTAGCTGCTAATGATGTCCGCATGCTTTTTGAAAAAAAAGTAATCTGGCTTTATCAGCCTACAATCTTGGCGACAAAACTCGTGGGAACATCAAGGGCAGAGGAAGCCAAAGGCAGCAAACTGGCAATAAAGTTTGTGCTTAGACTACTAATAAGGAAGTGGATACTGTGACTCTCTCAATCCACATGATTATTTAATTCCAGAGGGTGACATAAAACCAAGTGCATGTTTCAAGAATCTAAGTTTACGTGTTCAAATCTAGGACTGAGATCAAAGAGATTCACACAGTGCATTTCCTACTTGAAAACAATATTTTAAAAAGCATCCACTATAAAATATGCCAATCACTATTTCATGTGCATAGTCTAATTAGAAAATGTGTAGGTGGGTCAATCGTTACGACTTTAAAACGTACACGAACACATGCATATTGAATGAACGGAATTCAAAGTCATAGAGATGCATATTAACTGTGTCCTATGTTGTCAAAAATACACTGCCCTAAAATAGGTTTACCACTATGCATATTCACCAAGATACAGAAAAGAAGCATTTTCTAAAGTTATGGCTAGTGTTAAAGATTAAATGTCTCTTTCAATATATAGTGAGCTCAAAGTTCAAAGAAAATATCTGGTTTTAACATTTTTGCCAATAAGTTTTTGGGTTCTGTCTTAAATTTACTGATTTCAGTGGATCTTATTTTTAATGAGGTATTTCCAGCCAAGTCAAAGGTTGACATAAATTAAGTTTTCTTTTTATTTGTATATTTCACTATAGTGTAATGGTTAAAAGTACAGTCTCTAGAATAAGATTGCTTTGATTTGAAACATGTTTCCATGTTATCTTTGTACAAGTTACTTTAATTGTCTATGCCTTGTTTTTTTTATCTGTAAAATAATAATACCTATTTCATAGAGTTGGTGGAAGAGTTAAATGAGTCAATATAAAGTAAGCACTAATATACAGAAAGTGATCAATATTTTCCAGTTACCATTTTTGTAACTTCAAAGTTAATGGTGAATATTAAGTCATTGTACAATTTGATACATTTTGAAATAAACAGAAAAAATCACGTGTCTCTTCCATTGTCTTTAAGCAGTACTAGATTTAAGCTCAAATTAGCCAAATAACTGTCTTTCCCAACTAAAAGAAAATTCTAAAAATATTCTATCTGTAATTTTTTTTCTTCAGCATCATCTTAAAAGTATTGGATTTTTTTTTTTTTTTTTTTTTTTTTTTTTTGAGACAGAGTCTTCCTCTATTGCCTACAATAGAGAGCCGTAGCACCATCCTGGCTTACTTCAGTGTCAAACTCAGAGGCTCAAATAGTCCTTCTGTCTCTGCCTCCCAAGTAGCTGGAACTACAGGTGGACGCTATCACACCTAGCTAATGCTTTTAATTTTTTGTAGAGACAGATGGGAGGGGTGTGTGTGTGTGACTATGTTGCTCAGGCTAATCTTGAACTCCTAGCCTCAAACAATCCTCTGGCCTAGGCCTCCCAAAGTTCTAAGATTACAGGTATGAGCCACCATGCCTAACCACATCTCCAAACATTTAAAGTGACTAATACTAGACACAGAATCCATTAGTCTCAATGTTCCTCAAATATATTTTTTGCAAACCTCTATTTTCTTCCTAGCTTCAGGTTTTAAAAGTGTGTCAAGATTTCCTCCAAATCAGCAATTATATTTGAGAATCAATATCTACTAATTATTTCTTCACATATGCTTTAAGATCTACCACAAAATGCATATATAATTAACATCAAATATGTACTCACAATTCAATTCTAATCCAGAAATCTTACCTTGTGTCTGAACCCATATGAACCAAAACAGGAAAATGACCAGGAATTTAAGGAAATGTTCTTGAAATGAAGTAACTCCAAACTGTACCATCATATGGAAAAGTCTTTTTAAAAGGCACCACTAACTCACCACAAACATATCATACATTTTCTAAATTAAATTAACATTTATAATCTTCGACTCCAATTCAGCACAAATGGCTAAGAACGTATTTAAGCAGTCATGGAAAATTACGGCATGGGTCTTTGGGTAATAACATAATTCTGAAAGGTTGCTTCTACTCTAAGTTCTCATGTAATTTCTAGATTTGTGACTATCAATAATTCAACTCTGGAAGATACGTTATCATATATAAAAGTTTCTCCTTTCCCTGCCATCGATGTCTGTGTGTGTGCATGTATGTACAAACACATCCTTACATATGGCACACATATGCATATACACACACATAATCATGAGGTATGCACACCTATGTACATGTGTATGTATATATAGTCCATTACCAGATCTTTTCAACTCACTGAGTTCTCTTTAAATGCAAAGAGCTAGGATATAAGTATATTGACCATTGATTAGAGATAAATGGAAGAAAAAAAATGGTAATTCAGAAGATTGGGTGGGGGTAGCTAAGAAAGATACCACAATTTTAAGACTTTGGGAAATTGGTCTTTTCTGATTCCAGTGATAGTTACTTGTTCTTTCAAGAGGTTGAGACTCAAACCAACTCAAAGATATGTGCAACATGTTTTAATAACTTCCCCCTTTTGAGGAAAAAGCAGGCTGGGGAAAGCCTAAGAAAGATACTAAAGGTATGTAAGTGGTGAGACTAGTTCTTTTTACTCCAAATATTCTTCTAGGATATTAGAATTCCAAATATTCTTTTAGAATATTAAAACTAGATGTGACATTGGAGAATCTCTAGTTCACATCTCACATTTTCAGTCAGTCTCTGGAAAGTGCTTCTCTGATCTTTGTGGTGGCCTGAAAGTGTGAGAAGTTGAATAGCTGCTTAGCTTCATATTCTTTAATGTATGGAAGTCAAACAGCCAGCATGCCAAGGTTTGGCGATCCTTGACATTTCCCAGTCTCAGAATCAGTCATCAATCTAAACGCCACGGCTATTACTCAGAGATTCAGAGGTCTGCTGTAAGCAGAGACCATGAATTTGAAACAATTATTTCCTCAAAAGGTATTACCAACAATTATGGGAGCAAAGTCCCCATTCACCTTCCAGGATGTATGAACCCCTAGGAAGTGGCTACACATCTTCGATGAGTAGTATGACTTTGGCTTAATATCATTTCAATGCACGTATATTTTATAAATGCTGCATTTAGACGTAAAATGAACAAGTCAAAGAAAATACTCACTTAAAGATTTTCTGTGCTCTGGTTTCTGTTCTTTAATATCAGTGTCATAGTGACTTAGCAATTCAGTACTTGAGGATCTTTGGATTTTGAATAATTCTAGGTTTCTTGACGAACAACTTGAATCCTTTGGCTGAAAAAACAATGAGACTGAATAATCTTACAAGGAAGAAAAGACTCACTAAACAGTTTTATGATAGTTTTAAGAAGTTTGAAATAATTATTTTGGGATAGTATTGACCTATATTAAGCTCAATATTCAAATTTAATAATGTTTTATGTAGGTATATGGTGCTTATTAAATGCTGTGAAATATTCTAGGCACTCTTTATGCATTAACTAAATAAACCATTACAATAATTCTATAAAATAGGTGGTATTATAGTTATCCTTATTTTCCAGATGAAGAAACTGAGGCCAAGAGAGAAAAGTAGGCCACACAGGAAATCGGTAAAAGAGAACCAGTATTCAAGTGCAGGCAGTTTGGTTCCAGAGTCCACCCACCCGCTTTTAAAGAGAAAAACCCTGCATGTGTGTGCATACACACACACCCCCCTATTAAGTTAGTATAATGATGATGGGGAGATGACAGCTTGTAATTCTCTGAAGTTTTAGTTCCTAAATGAAATAATAAAAGATTACAATTAATTATCAACAATATCACACAGAAAATTGTATTTTCCTGTTGTAAGGCAAACAAAAAACTCTCAAGAATATTTTCTCTCAAAATTTTGCACATCTCACATCCTAAAATTAGATATTTGGCCTAAAACAGTATAAAATGAGTAGTTTTAAGAAATTTGACTCATTGAGAAAACATACTGTGAATGTGTGCTTTAGGATAATTTTGTGAAGTTCTTGAGAGGTAATTTTTATGAGAAGAACAATATAACTCGGCTAGAAGAAAAATAAAAATCAGTACAAAAGGTTATTATTTACTGGTATTATAAATAGTCTGCTCATAAATAGATTCATATTTATTTTCAATACTATGGGCTTAAATATATTGATATCTATTTTCAAGGCTATATTTATTTTCAGACTGTATAAACTGAAAGTGTAAAAATTCAGCAGTTATTAAGCGCTTGTGTGCTTTTTACAGTCTCCAGTAAATGAATGTCCATGTTATTTCAGGGGAAAAAAAGGAAAGAATGCATTGTGTTTTTGAAAGAGAGAAATTAAATGACAAAATGATGTTTAATTCCACAAATCTTATCTCTTGAAAAGGGTTTTAGTGGACTCTATTTAAACTTAAAAGAACTTAATATCTCTCAGTCTATAGGATCTATTTTAATGCATGTGCACTATAGGCCTGAACAATAAGATTTAAATGGCTACATTTTAATTAATTAAAGTAACAGCCCAAACAAATACATACCAATCTGTCAATTGCATTTTTGATAGCATGGAACCAATCCAATATAATGAAGTCAATATCAGACTGGAGAAGGAATTCATTTCCAGATACTGTTGTGATCTGAAAAAAAAAAAATCGACAGGTAAAGAAACCATGTAAGGTAGCTCTCTTACGTTAAAAAAAAAAAAAAAAACTTTAAAAAAAAACAACACAGTTTAATACACTGAAATATTTTCTAGTATTCCAGTAATTGTCTTTCTGGGAACTAGAAGCATTTTGAACTGCTCTCTATAAACTGTTTTTTCATGTCATAACAAATACATTGTTGTTTTAATAATAGAACGATTAACTCAGAGTAGGACTAGAGCTGAATTACTCCAACTTAAGAAGAAACAAGTCAGAAGTTCAGCGCAATGCAGACGGCACACACTTCAGGCAGACCTCACAGAAAAACGCATCGGGGGTATCAGGAGTCACTCTGCACTTGGGCTCTTTCCTGTTTGTCTTTTTCAAATTGAAAAGTAGCTCTACATTTGATTTCCTTTTATGGAGGGCTCTAACATAGATTATTTACCAAAAAGACAAATGCAGACTTCCAAAAGATCATTCACATGAATCACATTTGGCAATTTCTACTTTTCTGTCATAAAGATATGTAAGATATTAATAAAGGACCAATTTTCCCACAAAAGGAGTACATTAAAATAACAGTTCATTTACAAATTTGAGTCTCTCCTGGAGAATATTTATCAAATGAGCATCCAGGTTCCTGACTCTCTGCACTGCTAAGAGGTAGGCAATATTTAGCTTGTAACCATACATTTTTCTTTACAGTGACTTTTTCTCCTCAGATTTGTGAGAGAAGGATACGACCCTGTAGAAACAGAGCAGTGCTCTTGGTTTCACACATAAACGGCTACTTAAGAGAAGAATTTGATTGGAGTGGGTATGGACATGCTGTTTTCCTTTTGTATTATTGACTTTTTGTTGCAACAGAAAGAACAACATTTTCTGACTACTATCACACATCAAATAAGGCTTTAGAGGTTTAGAGGACTGACACCTCAAAATATTCAAGCAGGAGCCAATCACCTCTTGTCAGCTTTAGTTGCTCTAAACAGGAGGTGAATGCTGAAATGTGGCATGGGTTCAGAAAATTGCAAATCAAAAGATGGAGATGCTACATCTTTTGTGTTTACCTGGATGAAGCTAAAACACATTCTTCCTAGTAAAGTATCTCAAGAATGGAAAAAGAAGTATCCAATGTACTCAATATTAATATGAGACCAATATACAAACAACTACACACACACACACACAAAAGATAAAACAGAAATATAGTCTAGCCAGGGGGAAGGGAGAGGAGTGAAAGGAGCAGAGGGAGGGGGGAGGAGGGAGGGCAATTGGCAGGATCTTACCTCACAATGTGAGGGTGTTTCAGCACATGCCCTGGATGAAGGGTTCAACTGCAACTTGAACTTTACCTCAGAACTTAGAACAATGTAACCTAAACATTTGTATCCTCATATTACTTGAAAAAGTCACAATATAACAAAGATATTTGTACCAGAATGTTTATTGCAGCCCAATTCATAATTGCTAAGTCATGGAAGAAGCCCAAGTGCCCACTGACCTACGAATGGACTAGCAAACTGTGGTACATGTATACCATGGAATATGATGCAGCCTTAAAGAAAGATGGAGACATTACCTCTTTCATATTTACATGGATGGAGCTGGAACTTATCTCAGGAATGGAAGAAAAAGTATACAATGTACTCAGCCCTACTATGAAGCTAAATTAATAGCTTTCACATGAAGGCTATAACCCAACTATAGCACAAGACTATGGGGAAAGGGCCAAGAAAGAGGAAGGGGAAGGGAGGGGGGAGGTTTTGGTAAAGGGAGGGTAATGGGTGGGGCCACATCTACAGTGCATCTTAGAATGGGTACAGGTGTAACCTACCAAATGCAGAATACAAATGCCTACATACAGTAACTAAGAAAATGCCATGAAGGCTACGTTGAACAGTTTGATGAGAATATTTCAGATTGTATATGAAACCCGCACATTGTACCCCTTGATT
>CAUYPK010154547.1:0-16075 GCA_963574355.1 Loris lydekkerianus | reverse complement strand
GAATGGAAGAAAAAGTATCCAATGTACTCAGCCCTACTATGAAGCTAAATTATAGCTTTCACATGAAGGCTATAACCCAACTATAGCACAAGACTATGGGGAAAGGGCCAAGGAAGGGGAAGGGAGGGGGGAGGTTTTTGTGGATGGAGGGTACTGGGTGGGGTCACACCTATGGTGCATCTTAGAATGGGTACAGGCGATTGCACTAATGTACACAGCTATGATTTAACAATAAAAATAAAAAAATTAAAAGAAAAAGACAACAAAAACAAAAATGAGAAAAACAGTAGAATATTTGAAGTAGATACTATCCTTCCCAACCTTTAGTATTTATAATTTTCATATTCATACTGTTTCAGTATTTAAAAAAGCAACAAATGTTGTTGTTAAATAAAAGTATCCAAAGCGCTAAAAATAAGTTCTGGCTCTTCAAAGATTACATTCCAGAAACCATCTTGAAAAAGAGGCATTATGGGAATTTAATAAACATTGAAACTTTCGGAAAATAAAAAATATATATTGTTCTTTTTTATTGATCTCTGAATCTTAACTATTAAGAGTTTAGGGGTGGGGGATATTTAGTCATAAGAATTCACTTGAAGGTTTGGTTCCATCACTAACTGTGTTACTTTAGGCAAGTCGACAGGTCTGACTAGGTCTCTAGTTTTGCTTCTAAAACAGAGGGGTAAATTTTTGCTCTACCCTATTTAATAGAAATATTGTAAGGCACAAATGATAAAGGCCTTGTAAAACTTGCTTTGCAAGTTAAGTGTTATACACATGACCCTTTTAACTGACAGAAAAATCAGTTTATAGCTATACTGCTAAGAACAAAAGATTAATGCTACAAAGTTCCAAGTATTGTTTTATGTAAAACCAAATACAAATGCCTGCCATCAGAAAATGTATTTTATAAAAATATAGGTCTACACTTAAAAACTTTTAGTTCAAAATCCACTGGTATTATTTTCCTGGTACACACCAGCACAGACTCATAATGAAATATCATAGGAAGAATTAAATTTTAAATCAAATCCTTTAACTTTTGTTTACTATAAACTTCATTATCCCTCAAGAATATCTTACATCTCTTGATCTGATGTTCAAATACAAAATAACCTGTAAAAGTTTTTACTGGGGAAAAATATTACAAAGTTTGAGACCAGCCTAATAGAACATATTAGTCAGGTGTTGTGGCATGTGCCTATAATCCCAGCTTCTCGGGAAGCCGAGGCAAGAAGATCGCCCAAATCCAGAAGTCTGAAGTTCCTATGTGCTAGGCTGATGCTATGGCACTCAAGCCTGAGAGACAAGAGAGACTCTGTTTCAAAAAAAGAAAGAGAAATATTCCAATAAAAATTACGTAGCTTAAATAAAAATGTACAGGACACATGATCAACTTCAGAAATAAGTGGACACAGACAACATGAAGGAAGATATATCAATACTAACTGTAAATAATGTTTGACTTAGCATTTTAAAAGCAGCTGCACATTGCTCGCTTTGGCAGCACATGAACTAAAACTGGAATGAGACAGAGAAGATTAGCACAGCCTCTGTGTAAGGATGATTTGCAAATTCAGGAACTGCTTCATATTTTCACACAGTGCATTTTTATGGTGGTAAAGCTATTCTATACGACACTGTAATGGTGTATATTACACATCTGTAAAAACCTACAGAACTATACAACACAGTGAGACCAAATGTAAACTATGACTTTAGTTAACAGTCATATATCAACACTGGTTTCTCCATTGCTAATGAATATACCATAACAATGTAAGATGTTAATAACAAGAGAACCTGTGAAGAAGGAGAGATGGGTACAAGGCAACTCCCTATACTTTACCCACAATTTTTCTGTGAACCTAAAATTGTTCTAAAGAAACAGCCAAACTTTAGATAATGCCAATACCCCAAACAAAAACAACAAAAACCCCCAAAACCCAGCTGCATAAATTTAGCACCCTTTCTAAGCAACCCAGGAGACAAAGTGTTAATACCTGCATCTTTCTGGAGAGTCTTCTCTATCTTTCCTCCGGAACTTGCTGATGGTGTCATCAATTGTACTTCCAATTTTATCACTCAGTTCGCCTAATTTATCACTGAATGGAAAAGCACTCTTGTTTTTATCCCACTCCTCATCCCATTTTGATTTGGGCTCAGGATCATACCTTTCACCTATAAACATTAAAAAAAAAAAAAAAAAAAAAAAAGGAAGGAACTCTGAGGACATTAAATTCAAAAGGTGTCTACAGTCCTTATTTCTGAAGTTATTCCTCATAATAAAATTGTTTTCACAGGAAAACAGAAAGCTCTCACAGTGCTGAATCAACACAATTACAGCAAGGCACAGCATGTAATGCCAGTCATTAAGCGACAGGAGTGCAAGATTCAAAGGCTTTTGTTTATGAAAACTTCCACAACCTTAATGCACAGCAGTGCATACCAGGAAGATCTTAGAGGCTACTCTAAGTAGCAATGGAAAACACAAAAACCAACATAAGTTATATAAGCAAGAGAAAAATGAAAATATTTGTGTTTTTATAGAAGTCATTTAATATATATCATTCTTGTCCCTTAACAGCTTTTTATTTTGTAGAAAAAATATTAGATAGCAACAGTGTTTTAAAAAACACAAACAAAAGGAACTCCACTTTGAAAGCTACATGTCCCAAGAAGCTCAAAGGACTCAGTAATTGTCATTCTTCAGCATCCAATTAGAAAAATAATTCAAAGATTTTTCAGGAAATGGGAAATTACTGTAAAAAGAAAAGAACAGTCTACCAAAAACTACACATGATGAAATAATGAAGAATGTTCATGCTGTTCAAAACCTACTCAAACATCAACATAAAATACATGCTAAGACTGGCAAAGTCAGAGCCTCTGTGAATTTGGTTATGAAGACAACAGATCATGGCAGTGAACAAAAAACCCAAAATCTCAAGATTTGTTTTCATTCTTACCTTTAGGAATATAAAGAGAGAGAGGAATTACGGACACAAAACAAAGCCCTTCCATTTCCATGTCCAAATTCAACTTCAGGAGCAAGAGTGGAAGGTACAGAGAAATCACCTGAGGTTTTGTTTTATTTTTTTTAAAGAAAAGGTTGAAAATGAAGGCAAGTTGGGAAGAAAAGGACAATGAGAAACAAAATCAAAAGGTGGCAAACAGCTTTTGTTTTGAACTTTTGTTAACAAGTTCTGATGGCATCTGGAGACTTAACAAAACCATTTTACTGAACTGCTTCCTAAAACTTCAAGGTTAAAATTTTCTATAAAGTTAAAGGATTTTAAAATGTATCTACTGAATCTGGAAATGAACACCAACTTAAAGAACACATGGCAAAATCAAGTTTTCTAGACAAAATTTAAGCAAGGATAGTTTTTCAAAATAAATAATTTTCCAACCATGTGTACATATACATTAACAACACGATGAACTAGACTTTGAAAAGAAACTTACAAAAAATAAAAGTGGATGAAAGGCACATATTTAGAGTGGTGGACATCACAGTTAGTGCTAAAAATACTGGATATTGGTAAGATGTTATGAGTATTAGAATGAGAAAACCTACAAAATCATTAACACTGCTTATTTAAGGCTGAATAATATAAACATAAATAATAATTTAGCAAAGAATGTGATATAAACACACAGAATGTTCAACTCTACCTCTCCTGTAGGTGGTATAGGGAGTTTGCCATGACTGAAGACTGAAAACCTACTCAATTTTCTAAATTTGGGCGGTACCTGTGGCTCAGCGAGTAGGGCGCCAGCCCCATATACTGAGGATGGCAGGTTCAAACCCAGCCACAGCCAAACTGCAACAACGACAACAACAAAAATAGCCGGGCGTTGGCAGGCGCCTATAGTCCCATCTACTTAGGAGGCTGAGGCAAGAGAATCACCTAAGCCCAAGAGCTGGTGGTTGCTGTGAGCTGTGACGCCACAGCACTCTACCAAGGATGATAAAGTGAGACTCTGTCTCTTTAAAAAAAAAAAAAATCATAAATTTATCTCATAACATGTATAATTAAATATTGTACTGGGAAAAAGAAGGATACGATTAAGTAGAATGGGGAAATAAGTTGTAAATAGCAATGTCTATTCAAAAACACATCAAATTGCTATAGGTACATTGAAAAAGTTAAACAACTAGGTAGGTAAATAATCCAAATACATTTTAAGGTTTTCACTCCCTCAAACAAGTAAAAACCCTAAAACATATTTGTATGTTTTAAGAGAAATAGTCCTACCCAATTCAAAACCTGACTTTTATGTGGTATTTCAACATACCACCCAACAGGTACATTGCATGAGCGTACTGCACACTTTCCGGGTGAAGGACATACCTACAGCTCAGACTTCAGCACAAAAGCAAAATATGTAACCTAATCACATATTCCCCATTTGAAATTTGAAAAAATTTACTAGATTAAAAAAAAAAAGAAATATCCTTAAACAGCTAATTAAAGGCAATAATTTTTTCTTTCAGGACAGGAAAGCAGGAGCAAATGAGTATAAAGGAATTTTATAGGTAATTATAAAATAAGATTTTTACATGGTTCCACTGAGAAGTAACAGGTCTCAATATAATTCAAATATAAACAAACTTAGCTATGAGTGGGGAGATCTGGGGAGCCACAATTCACAGCTGCTAAGATATACAACACTGGATTGTCTGCATACACACAAAAAGACCAGGAGAAGTCAGAACTCAGAGAAGACAGAATGACTCCAGGACATGCTGAGAAAGAGAGTTCTTATTTTATGTATTTGCTACAAGCACCTACTGCCCTATTTTCAGAAAAACTACATTCTATTACTACATTAAAAATAAACATAAGAGATGAATGTGCTAGTTAATCTTAAATGTGTTAGGACCAATAAAGTGATAGGCAGAGATGAAAAACTGACGGTATCATCTGTCACCTTTTTCTATGTTAAATTATGCACTGCTTAAGTAAGGGAAGAGAGATTGGACATCTGACTTATAAGAAGCTTATCTGGTTTTAGTCAAAAATAGAGATAAAATTGATTTCAAGTTAAAAAGATTAATCTCTTAATCAAACTTTATATTTTCATGCTCTAAACTAGTGGTTCTCAACCTTCCTAACGCTGCAACCCTTTAATACAGTTCCTATGGATTGCCATCCACAAGTTGAGAACTGCTGCTCTAAACTGTGACTTATAGAAAGCTTTTTTCCCCCTTCCTTTTAAAAGAATGGTAACCCTAAGAGGGAAGTGTACATATATTTGTTTTATTCTCCATATGTTACATCAAAGTTGATAGTCATTTAATTAGCTAATAATGGTTAAACTTACATTCTTAAATCCACAAAAGTTAAAAATAAACATTCCCTAGACTTGTGATAGAAGCCAAAATGACTACTGTGTATTTTAGTATTCAATGTATTTCTGGAAAAAAAATAACATTTTAGTTTCTGGTATTTAAATGATTTTTAAAATACACCCAGGAAGCTACACTGATGGTTAGGTATCAGCCTGTCTTTGATACTCACTGTATCTGAATCCTCCAACACTGTCTGAGGAAACCCCAACATATTTGTCTTTGTTCTTCTTTGCTTTCTTTCGCTCTTCACGAAGCCTGTCGTCATCCTGGGCAAATTCAACCAATTCCTTCACCTTCTGGCGAATATTTATACCTTGATCCTTGCCATGCTCATCTGTGAGGATGGTAAGGGAGAAACAAAACCCTAAGAATTCACTTAATATGTAATAATTGCATCTATAAGACAAAAACACACACACAAAAACTTAAACGTAAGAAACCAACTTCAATATTTAACAAATAATAAAAAGAGCTGAATTGTGCTATTTAACTTTGCATTTCCTCTTCAGGAAACTAAGTTCTAAAATGAAATTTTCACTAACCAGAGCATATCAAAAGGACTAAAAAGGACCACAGATAATAGCACTATGCAAGGTGAATTAAAGATCCACTAAAAAGGATCAATGATGATAACCAAAGGAAATGGACAGATTCATAAATGTTATTTTCTTTTTCTATCATTTTAACATATAAAAACCATCTTAAAATCTTCATGACTGAAAAGCATACTTGCTTTCCCCAGTATGAGTCTGGGAGCACTAATTACTACTAATAAGCTTTAGTGAGGCTCAAAACCTGAATTTTTCAAGTGCTTACAACTGGGGTATACTACAAAATAAAATGTGCTTCATTCTCTATCTAGCCTCTTTCACATTCAAAACACACTTTGGCCTTGCTGCCTTTGCACAGTAAATATTATTTGGTGGGAGGGGAAAAAAACCAGCTTCAAACAGATGTGTGTGTTTTGGAGCTCTAACCTTTTCTTCCCATATGATTAAAGCTATTCCTTTATGGACACCACAGGGGACCAGTCTCCAGTGCATATTTTAATATAAACCCGAACACTCATGTTGTGTTGGTTCTGTTGTTATTAGCCAGTCTTTTCTGCAAGTTCTTGTCTTCACTAATTAATACTCTAGGGCCCCACGTCTTGGATTCTGTACTCGTCACACAACCAGCAACAGTCACATTCTAATTAGAGCAGAGAAGCTTCTAAGCTGGTTCAGGTGACTGACAACTCCAACTACTGTTTTAATTTGCTTATAAGGTTTTTCTATTGCTCACCTACAAAGTGGTAATTTTCCAGGGATCGCAAATCATAAATGTGTTCTCTGGCACTTGTAACAACACGCTCTGATCCATTCCTTATGAGGTAAGCTAGGAGCAGCAAAGACTGTAGAAATACAAAGCACCAGATGATTAAATGAAATAGATTCTAATAGAATTTTGGTAAATGGTTAAAAAAACTAATCCCAACATTAGCAAATAAATAATCTTCATGGTAAAAAGGGAGAGTTTCTTTCCTTTACCTTAGACTTTAAATACATTGTCTAGATTTTATACACTTAAACTGAAATTCCTCTTATACTGAGCATAGTACATAATTATAAACTGTTCACTGGATACTATGTGTGAAAAGATTTTTAAAAATCAAGACTTCTGATGTTCAAAAATATTTGGATCTATGATATAAATGAACAATAAAGTTTTAGGAAATTGGCTCAGTTTACCTGAGCAATACGGAACTGCAAATTGTTAGAACATCAGAAATATTATTTGGTAATTACACGATCCCATAGCATTTTCCCCAGATAAAATTTAATTTTGAGATTAATGATGTGGCTTTTGTTTGAAAAAAACCTAGTGTTTAAAAAGTTTTTGTTGGCTTGGCACCCATGGCACAGTGGTTACAGTGCTGGCCACGTGCATTGAGGGTGGTGGGTTCAAACCTGACCTAGGACTGCTAAACAACATGACAACTGCAACAAAAAAATAGCCAGGCGTTGGGGCAGTCCCAGCTACCTGGGAAGCTAAGGCAAGAGAATCACTTAAGCCCAAGAGTTTTAGGTTGCTGTAAGCTGTGATGCCATAGCACTCTACCGAGGGCGACATACTGAGACTCTGTCTCAAAAAAAAATTTTTTTTGTTGAAATGTGAATTTTGCTCATGCCTGTAATCCTAGCAGTCTGGGAGGCTGAGGTGGATAGATTGCCTGAGCTCAGGAGTTCAAAACCAGCCCGAGCAAGAGTAAGACCCCCATTTTTACTAAAAATAGAAAAACTAGCCAAGTGTCATGGGGGGCACCTATAGTCCCAACTACTTGGGAGGCTAAAGCAAAAGGAACGCTTGAGCCCAGGAGTTTGAAGTTGCTTCGAGCTGCAATTACACCATGGCAAGCTCTAACTAGGGCAACACAGTGAGGTTCTGTCTCCAAAAAAAAGTGAATTTTGAGTGATTGTTAATAGGCATGGGGTTTCTTTTGGAAGTGATAAAAATGTTCTGGAATTAGACAACAGTTACTCCTGCACAACTCAAAGAATATGCTAGAAACCACAAATTGTGCATTTTGACTAAACCTTGCTTGGAACACAACTCACTTAAAGATTAGGCATATGAAACTCTAGTTAGGATGGTGAAATTGAGGGGCACAAAACTTAATCATACCAGTAATTTACAGTCAGGTATTGCTTAACAATGGAGATATGTTCTAAGTAATGCATTGTTAGGTGATTCTGTTGTTGAACTAACATCACAGAGTGTACTTACACAAACCTACAAAACCTACTACATACCTGAGCTACAACCTGTATAGCATGTTACTGTATGGAACACTGTATGCAACGGTAACACAGTGGGAAGTGTTATGTATCTAAACCTATTTAGGCACAGAAAAAGTAGAGTAGAAATACAGTATAATCTTACAGGACCACTATCATATATGCAGTCCATTGTTAACCAAAATATCCTTAGATGGTGCTTGATTCTATTCTTTTATAAAGTAATTTGCCCAAAATTTTCTTTTAAAAAACTGTAATTTAAAAAAGCAAATGTAATTTACAGAAATTTCAATGATTTCGTCACGTGTTATATAAGCTGAGGGAATAATAACAAATGTTTTTAGAAACAAACTACATAAAAAACATGGAACTAAAGCACAGACTTTCAATCCTGAAAGCCAAAACATTGCTTTCAAAGTTTCACATATAAATGTTTTATGTCATTTCGGATAACTTGTTGAGTAGCAAGAAAATATGTTGAGTATAGAACAGATAACTATCTCATTCTAGAATTCTGCATTATATGAAATCAAAACAAAATGAAAGAAATCTGATGAAGAGTACATAATCACAAACTAAAAATGTTAGAATTTAAGTCTAATGTTTTAGGATCTCTAATTATGTCCTGAAATAACACCTTTTAGTGCAGAATACTGTGATAATATATATTCTCTATAGTATATATAGTATAGAGATGATAAACCATATTTGACTGTAGTTTTTAACTGCTCACACTACCCATATATACTATTATTGATTCATTCTTTTTGACAGTCTCATTATGTTACTCTTGGTAGAGTGCCGTAGCATCACAGCTCACAGCAACCTCAAACTCTTGGGTTTAAGCGATTCTCTTACCTCAGCCTCCCAAGTAGCTGGGACCACAGGCGCCCGCCCACAACACCTGGCTATTTTTTGGCTGCAGTTGTCATTTTTGTTTAGCAGGCCTGGACTGGGCTCAAACCCACCAGCTTCATTGTATGTGGCTGGTGCCCTACTCACTAAACTATAGGCACCAAGCCTTAAGAAAAATCTTAAATAAAATAAAAATGCTCAATATTTAGAAGTATTATTAATTTTAAACATTTTTCATTAGGAATCATTGTGATGACTAGAAAAGAGAACACAAGTAACAAATCTACTTATTTTATCTATTTTAGGATACTCTAGAATTTAATGTGCTTAAAAATTATTTATGTACATATACCTTAAAATTCAAGCAATTGTTTTCAACATGTCAAGTAATTAAAACAGACTTATGTTCATACCTTATACACTCGTCTCCAATTTTTTTTGTTGTCTTTTAACATTCGTGACCAAAGCATGTTCATAAGTTCTGGAAATTGTTCATACATAAATGTAGCCCTGAAAAAAGAGTAATTTTCCTTAAAAATTTGTAATTATTAATTTTGACAGTAGATGGCAGGCTTGTTCTAATTTACTGAGTTTCTCCAAAGAATTTTATGAATACACTTAACACATTTAGATGATACACTTTCTTAAAAATATTTTCCTGTATTTTGCACACTACCTAATGCATCTGTAAGCCCCACTGGTTAATATCATGTTTTGCAAACTTTTGGTTCATTGGCACAATGGTCCAGATGTTCAATAGGGAAAAAAATTTGTAATTTTGCTTCAAGTTATTTTATATACATTCATCAAAATTTTACATGGTAAGCTATAGTAAGACTCAAAACATCACTAAAAAAAAAATATTTTTTTTGTTTTTTGAGGTAATTTTTAAGGGGAAAGGACCTTGCATAAAACTTTCCACATTATTATTAAAATGATTATGCAAAATGTATATCTGGTACCTAAATAGTTTAAAACTGAATGCAGATTTTAGATTTCTATGTAAAGATACTTTGATTTTTTTCTGCACTGCTGAGTCAAATTATCACTTACTTGGCAATCTCTCCCATGAGCTGCCCAGAAGGTCCCCAAGGATCTTCATTCGTGGCTTCTCGAACCCTAGACTCAATCTCTGAATAATTCATAACCACATTGGTGCTGCAGAGGAAAAAAAACGCATGCACATATGCACAAAGATTAGCATCAAAACTGAGAAACACATGAAAACTTAATGACACTACTGGGTGTCCTAATGAGCTACCTCTACAGGGTGGGAAAGAAAACATCTTTTGTGCACAACCTACCCCAAAGACAGTATATAACACACTTTATCTTTAAGAAAATTTTACTATTCCATCAGCCTTCAAGAATACAGATGAGAAATTACATTAAAGCAGGCTTAAAGTCCAGTAAAAGATGGCTTTGGGTCAAATTAAAAAGAAACTGAACATGTTACAGTCTATTATAAAACAAAGGTGTCAGTTTCCTGACCAGACCTGGTTTACATGCAGGCTTATGTTTCTGTTTACAGAAATTCTGTAAATTAAGTAAAATTATGTAACAGTTGAACACTATCCATATATCCATCACACTTAAAGAAGGAGAATGATAAGAGCACTATGAACATTTAATTGTAATCTAGTCTTTTTTCACTCCCTATATCATATAAATTTCCATGTCTTTATATAGTCACTGTAATGCTCACTCTTATTGGCCATATAATATTCCATTAGTAGACTGTATAATGTCTTTAACTTTCCCATAAGATTTCAGCAACAATCAAAAACATTAGCTCCAGGAGTCAGAAAGATCTGATTCCAATCATTTACCTTGTGACCTTTAGCAAAAGTATTTTAATTACCTTAAATCTCAGGTCCCTTAAACATAAAATGAGATTAAGTTAGACTACTACCTCAAAAGATTGCATATCAAATGGTGTTTGGCTCAGTTTCTGACATATAGGAAGTGCTCAATAAATGTTAGCTATTATTAAATATAACAACCACTTATTAGGAGAATTGTAAACACTAAATAGTATTTCTATAAGAAACAATTATCTTTAGAAAAAAATACCTTAAATATGTGAGAGGGCTAAATATCTGTTTGTTAAAATGAAATTTCTCATGTTTATATTAATTTAAGAATTCAAAGACATTCTGAGACTAAATTAATACTGGAAAAATAGTATTCATTTGACATCTAAAATTCTAATTATTACTGAATAACTTCTATAACAGATGCCTGTGAATACTTCCACTTAAAATTAAGTCTTAGAAATAGATAACTATTACTTACACATATCTTACCGTTGCTATAAAGTTTTTTAGCCTTCAAAAAGTTCTGTTTTTTAAATAGGGAAGATTTAGTTGAAATTGGCATTCAAATCTCTTAAATATAAATATATTATATATAAGTATAAATTATATAGATATATATTCATATTTTTATATAAGTATAAATTTGTTTATGTATAAATATATTTATTTATATATAAATATATATAAATTTATACATAAATTTATACATAAGTATAAATTTCAAAGTTATTGCAAACACTTCAATTTCTTCACCTTTAAAGAAGAGACCAATACACAGGTTTGGATCAAACTAAAGAACCATTATTCATGTAAATGTGACTTGCCAAATCACTGAATAAATCTGGCTTCTAGATTTAACTTCAGAACACTGTTTTACTAAGGAAAAGTGAAATCCTATGATTTTCTTTCAAATGTTAGAGAAAGCTGCCCCTTAAAAATATCAACTGATTTGATAAAATGAATATAAATTATTTTCCTGCGACTAAAATAAATACATAATCTCCACTGCCCCCTTCAAAATTTAAGACTACAAATGAACAAATTTTCATAAAAACAGAGTAATGGCTCTACTGACAATTTTATATATAAATGTATAAGAATAATTTCCTCCCGTATTTTATCAACAGTGGAACCAAAATAAAACCAAAGCAGCCAATAACAGATTTGTCATTTAGGATGCCACAAAATGATAAATTTCAGGATGATTTTGTTTATCTTGGTGGCTAAAGAATGTGTGGCTAAGGCAGTTAAAAGTGTCAAAATGCAGCTGTGAAAATGAACAATAGCAATTAGGATTATAATTCACCCAAGCATTTCATTAACAAGAATGCACTTGAAATCTCTTTGCATTGTTTAATTTGTTGGAGAACAAGATGAAAGGAGTTAATCTTCAGCCCGCGTACATGAAGTATTTTTGCCAGAGCCTCATACACATAAATGCTGTAGCTTTCAGAACACTACTTTCCTTGTTCCAGCTACAATGGCCCACGGGTCAAATAAGAAAGGTCTTGTTTCTATAACCCTTCACAAGATTCTTAGCAGAAGGCCTGTGGGTCTGAGTGCTGTGTGTTTAGAGGGAGAGATGGCAAAGAGCCAAACATTTAAGATTCTCCTTATTTTCTTTGATTGAAAAAAAAAAAAATGGGAGCCATCAAAACATACTCAAATCATAGTTATAAAGTGTGTCTACAGAAGGATACTACTACAATAACAAAAATAACAGAACACTTCGATGAGGACAATCAGGCTTTACTTTAAGGCTATTTTCTATTTCAATTTCTAGTGAAATTGTTGGTTTCAGAACAGGAAACTCTCAAGATTAGATCTGATAGCAAAGAATTCCAAAGCAAAGTATTTTTTAGGCTTCACTTAATTCAGAAACAAATGTAAACTAAAACAAAACAGAACAACACTGTATAGCGTGGCCTTATAGTCATTTTAAAAGTAACTATTTCTAAAAAGGTTGAAATGGCATTTTGGCCCGCCCTTTCTATTACCCTTAATCCATGCCCTATCCCTCCCTATTTCAGTGACCTTTTTTAAAAATGGAAAGTAATCCTCTCCTCCCCCTCCAAAAAAAAAAAATAAACCAGAAGAAAGAAAAAAGAAAAAGAAAAAGAAATTATGTGCAGACGTGGAAGGAAAAAGCTAGTTTAATTCCTAAAGCTTCCTATGATTGACAGAAATGTCTTAAAAACAGTCATTTCAGACGCTAGAGGGAGCTCTCTCAACAGGCTTTTAAGAAGACACAAAATCCAGACAAAGGTCTAGAATCTGTTATGCAAACAAAACTACAGAAAAAGACCAATAAGTTTGGTCAAACAAACGACTTCTGGACTCTCACCAATCCTACACTGAAATTCCTGACTTGAAAATTTTAAAAATTACCCCCTTACACTCAGTTTTACAAGGCTGTGGATACTGGCTTTTCTACTTACATTTCCTTTCACATAATTATCATAAGAAAGCAATCAAGAATACTCTGACCAGATACCAAAAAAAAAAATTCTGTGTATTATTTTAAACCAGGTTGGCAGTGATACAAAAAGAGAGCTTGACCCACAAAGATCTGATTGCCACCACCAAGAACTACCTTTTATCATCCAAGTTTTTTCCTTTAACATAAAGACATGAGAATGTACAAATGGGGGGGGCGTAAAAAAATAATTTTAATAAATGTGGCTATATTTTTGACATTGCTTCACTAAGTCACTAGAAAGCACAAAATGAGCCATCCTCACATGGATTTTTTTTTTTATTCAATATATAAATGTTCTCTTTGCTTAAAACAGAAGTCTTGAAAATGGGCAAACAAAAGGGTAAGTTTCTCTGTCCTGATGAAGATGATTAAAATTACACTGTTTAAAGGTAAAGTAACTACTGCTGGGTAGTTTAAATACTATGACTGGTAACAAATACCAAAGTTTAAGGGACCTTTAATGTTCAGTCAAAAAGAAAGGGAGAAATACTGAGGGAACATGAAAAATAGTGAAAGTGAAAAATACAAGGGAAAAATCCACAAATACAATCATTACTACTTTTATTTGTAAATGCATTCACTGGTTCCACAGTGCTTTTACCCACTTTCACATTTGTCCTTAGCAACAGAACTAAGATAGAACTTAATTCTGCACAACCAAGCGCTACACTCACTGGATATTTAATGCCAACAGTTAAAAGTTACTATTCTTAAGTTCCACACATATGCTTCTAAACATAGTGAACACTCAATTAGTCAAGGGTTGATTATTCATTCAGTAAGCTACTGTTGTTCTCTGTGGCCCTCCTCTTTATTCCTTGTTTTCTGCTTATTTGACCACATAATATTGATAAAATACCAAGATACTTTACTTGAAAAGTTGGATCCAGTTTTTTAGTCAGAATTGGTTATGATAGTCAAGGCTGCTTCTGCATTAAGCATAATCGTAAAACGAGTCACAGGAAAAAGCTTGAGTTCTTATTACTGATATTTTTCCCTCTTAAAAGCTCAAGAATATGTTTGAGCTTGTAATGTTGCTAAAATGAACCATGCACCAAGAAAAAAGGTATAGACATTATAGTATAACATGGCCTTAACTGCTAACAAAGGAATGAGTAAATTGAAAATGTAATAAGTATTTTTCCCAGCTTGCCTCTTTAATTTTGGTCTCAGCACCTGTAACTAGGCAGCTAGGGCACCAACCACATAAACAGGAGCTGGCGGGTTCAAACCCAGCCCAGGCCTGCCAAACAACAATGATAACTACAACCAAAAAAACAGCTGAGCGCTGTGGTGGGCACCTATAGTCCCAGCTACTTGGGAGGCTCAGGCAAGAGAATTGCTTAAGCCCAAGAGTTTGAGGTTGCTGTGAGCTGTGATGCTGCAGTACTCTACCGAGGGTGACATAGTAAGACTCTGTCTCCAAAAAAAAAAAAAAAAAAAAAAGAAGTCCAATAAAGTACATATTTTTCATACAATCTCTTCCTTTCTTTTAAGCTTATTACATAGACTTCATGTACCCTGCAATCAGGAATATTTTCTTTATAACCTTTAAATGTATTTTGTCATTCATATGCACATACATATTCACACTCAGACAGGGACAGCAAGAGATGTGACACAAACATAACTTAGTTCCAAGCAATAGTTTTTAAATAATGGTATTTTTTCTTTATTTTTTTTTTTGTATTTTCCAAATTTCTCCCTCATGAGTATCATACTGCAACCAAAGGAAAGCCATTAAAAGCCATTAAAAATATAAATCAAGTACTATATAATCATTAGCTAGATTTTAACTATTTCACAGGCAAGTAAGCATCATGATAGACGCCTGAATATTATTTGTACTTCCAATATCTTGTTTTATTAGGCTAATAAATGTGGCAAACTGGTAACTAAAATATATGCATATGCACTAAAATATATATACCAAGTGCTATGTGTGTAAAACCATAGGGAATAATTTAACCTAATTTTCAAATTAACATGATGTTTTAAAAACCGTACTAGGGAAGAATGATTCACAAAACCTATATATATTTAAGTCATCTATTAACCTTGATGCCACAAAGGTTTCAGAAAAGATACTTTTATAATGAAGTTTTATAAAACAACTATGCTCCCTGATAAGTATGGATTTTTAAAAAATCCATAAAATATCCATAAAATGAACACCAAGGAAAAAAGTTTCCTCAGGTACCAAGTCACTTAAGCAGGAAATACTTTTTCTTTCTTTTATATTTCTTGCCAAAACATCAGAGAAATAGTTTCAAGAAAAACTATAAAGGTTTAATAATGAACCCTGTGATAATTATTTTTCATCAGGGGATGACCTTCACCACATTACTCTTATCTGCAAGCTGAACATTTTCAGCTTAATATTCATATTTCAAAACCAAATTACGTACATCTCATTACAGTCCTGTTCACAGACTAGTCCTGTTCACAAATTTAGGGTCAACAGATAAGAAATCTACTATTCTTAAATTCAACAAATATATTACTTTTGCTATTAGCAGAGAATCTGAAACTCTACGGAAATACTGTAAGGAGGTAAATATCACCCATCAAAAAAAGTCTTATTGACTATGGGGAAAGGGCCAAGGAAGGGGAAGGGAGGGGGGAGGTTATGGTAGAAGGAGGGTAATGGCCACACCTATGGTGCATCTTAGAATGGGTACAGGCGAAACTTACTAAATGCAGAATACAAATGTCTACATACAATACTAAGAAAATGCCATGAAGGCTATGTTGAACAGTTTGATAAGAATATTTCAGATTGTAT
>CAUYPK010154546.1:0-15957 GCA_963574355.1 Loris lydekkerianus | reverse complement strand
CTGGGTACAAGATCCTGGGTTGAAAATTATTTTGTTTTAGGAGATTAAAAGTCGATGACCATCCTTTTCTAGCTTGAAAGTTTTCAGCAGAGAGATCTGCAGTTATTCTAATATTCTTCCCCTTGTAGGTAATGGTTTTCTATCGTCTGGCAGCTTTCAGAATTTTCTCCTTCATATTACCTTTAGGGAAATTGATTATGATGTGTCTGGGGGTTGTCTTATTCGGGTTGAGTCGTGCTAGAGTTCTGATACTGTCTGCTATCTGAATTTCGGAATCCCTTGGCATATCTGGAAAGTTCTCCTTCATAATCTCATGGAGAAGAGACTCTGTGTCTTGTGAAGCCACTTCATCACTTTCAGGGATCCCTATAAGACGAATGTTGGTTTTCTTTGAATTATCCCAGAGCTCTCTGAGAGAGTGGTCTGTTTTTGCTCTCCATTTCTCTTCTTCTTTGAGGGTGTGGGAGTGTTCGAAAGCTTTGTCTTCAATGTCAGAAATCCTTTCTTCTGCTTGCTCCATTCTGTTACTGAGGGATTCTACTTTGTTTCTCAGATCTTTGAGGGATGCAACTTCTTGTCTGAATGATTCAAAATCTTTGGTCATTTGCTCTTTGAATCCGTTGAATTCTTGAGATAACCTTTGGAATTCTAATTCGATCTTATTTGCTATCCAGATCCTGAATTCAATTTCTGACATCTCAGCTATTTGTTTGTGCATGGGGCCTTGTGTTGTTTCTGCCCCATTGATCCTTGGGGGAGTTGATCTACTCTGATTTTTCATAGTGCCAGAGTTTTTTTTGTTGATTTTGCCTCATGATTGCTTTTCAACATTGCCTCTGACCGTCCTCAGAGTTGGGGTGGTGTCTCTCCAAGATTAGACCCCAGTGGGATCACTCTATTGTTGCTGGATCTTTGTAGGGAGTGACCCTGTTTAGTTCCTCTGGGGCTGCTATAGTTAGGGAGTTCTGGTTGTAGAAGCAGCTCCAGTGTGCAACACACCCGTATTCAGTAACAGGGCTGGGGGTGGTGCGCCTAGTTCTCTGTTCCTGGCACCCAGTTACTTTGGCACAGAGAACCCAAGGCTCTAGCATTCTCTGGCCAGGAGAAGGGGTCTGTGAAGAGGCAGGGAGGGCTCTAGAGGGCACGCAGCTATTTTTTGTTGCAGTTTGGCTGGGGTCGAGTTCAAACCCACCACCCTCAGTATATGGGGCCAGTGCCCTATCCACTGAGTCTCAGGTGCCGCCCTATCTGTGTATATACATTATATAAACTACAGTAGGTGTTACCAAAACAAATATGTCATTTTACCCAATAACCACAAATAAATAAGAGTTACAATTGCTCCATATCGTCACCAATGTTTGCTACCAGAAGTATTCTTAATTTTAGTCTTTTTGATCCTTGTAGATTTAATTTGTATTTAATTTTCAATTTCCTGATGACAAATAATATGTGACATCTTTTGATGTGCTTGCTATTATTATGTAACATTTAAATTATCTATAAGTCATTTACCTATTTAATTCTATTTTTGTGTCTTGATTACTTTGTTATAAGAACTATTTATGTATTCTAGATATACATCTCTGACAAATTTATGATAGAGACTCGCCTTTTAATTTTCTCCAAGTTGTCATTCAACTTGGAGAATGTCATATAAGCATTTTATAAGGCAAACAAGTTTATTTTTAAATATTTTTCTTGTATGATTAGTAGACATATGTCCTATTTAAAACATCTTTGACTATCCCACAATGTCAAAAGTATATAATTTTTACAAGATATAATACTTGTGGCTTTTACTAATAGGTCTAAGGCAAATATTAAATTAATTTTATGGGTATAGTATGAAGTAGAGATTAAAATTCATTTTTGTCTCTCATAATTCTAGTTGTTCCAGCAGCATTTGTTGTAAATTCCCTATTGAATTACCATAGTGCCTCTGATGAAAATTAACTGGTGATGTATGTGTAGGTCTATTTTTAGACTTTATTTGGTTCCATTTATCTTTGTATCTAATGCAATGTTATGTTCATTCCTGCACCTTTATAGAAGTCCTGAGAAGATGGCCAAGGGTGTGAGGACACCCTATGTAATAAAGATGTCCCATTTCTAAGATAATTTCCCTGCTAAAATTCTGGCTAGTTAGCTATTAATAATCACTTGCTTGCTTTAACTAAAAGTGTAACCTCACGCTCTCCATTCACTTGCTCCTACTGAATTTGCTACTTTTACTGACAACCAGCTCTTGGATTTTTCTGCATTCCACTCCAAATTAAGTGACTCACCTGTGGCAGTAAAACTGGTGGGTTCTGCGCCTTCCCTGTACTAGCAGAACGACAGCCCTCCAAGGCTGGGAGGGGTGGGCAGAAGGACCTGGGCAAGTGGGCCACTGACTTCCATCACTTTTCCTCAAAGTTCCACAGTTTTTCAAGAATTTATTTGTTTGTATTTGTTAAATTTCTAGGACTCTTAAATAATATATTTTTAAGAATTTTAGCTGGTTTTTGTGATAAGGGTTTGCCAACCTCCTTGTATCACTATAGTGGAAGTATTGTCTTTCATATTTTTCAATCAGATCAAACAACTAAACAATACTTATACTAAATATAAGTATTCTAAACTTTTTTAATTGATGTTTTTATAGAATATAGTTTTTAAACTGAATTAAAACAATTTAGAGGTTTACTTTCTTATTTTACATTAAATAAAACTTTACAGGTGACATAAGGAGCTGACTAGGAGTTGGGGCCAGGTCAGATATACAAATCTATTCTTCTTTTTTCAAAGTCCATTTCTATCCAACAAACATTCAGCCTTATAGTATTGGTACAGAATCCTTACTCCACCAATTTCACATTAAGCATCAAGCTATCATTGTTAGATTTGGACTCTCATAGTTGGCCTGGGTCTTCAAAGATTTATTTAATAGCCAATGCAGTAGTGCTGTATTTTTTAGTAAAAGTAGAAGAAAATCTTGAAGTGTAACCCTTGTGCTTTAGGCTTAGTTTTGAGATGTCACTAAGAGTAATTTCTATTTACCTTATTGACAAGTAACTCAATTCAATAGCCAGCAAATGTGAATCTTCCCAGAGTATAAATTAACTGTTCATATTTATAACGATTCAAGCACAACTTAAGATGTAGTTTCTGTTGTCTGTGATATGAAATTCAAAGGCACTTTTAATATCTGATGGTAGAATTTTGACATTTTTGTCATATATATGTTGATGACAGATTTCTTTGTTGTAGATTACTCTTAATGATGCTTTGTATTTTTACAAAAGTAACTCAAGAATAGGAGAAAAAAGGATCCAATGTACTCAATACTAATATGAAACCAATATATAAACACTTATTCATACAAATGATAAAACATAGTCTAGGATGGGGAGGAGAAAAGGGAAGGGCGATTCATGGGAGAAGGGAAGACCCTTGGCCAGATCTCACCTAATGTGCACAATTTGAGGGGATTCAACACCCACCCCACTCCCCACTCCCAGTGAGGGGATCTTCTATAATTTGAACTTTACATTGGAAGTGAGAACAATGTAACCTAAAAATATGTTTCCTCATTTTAATTTGTAATTTTTAGAAAAGTACAATAATGCTATAATGACACTAAATTTTTAAAAATCAAGCTTAGAATTTACTTCTAATTAAATTAGTTTATGTGTCACTGAGTATAAGGAAGTTAAAATCTAATCTCCACGGACCAAGACTAAATTCAAAATTTTGCTTAAATGGTCAGAGGCTTAGAGTAGAAACATTTTTGTGTCATATGTATGCATACTTTGTTTCCTGATTAAGGAGAAAGAATTAGTTCAGATCATTTAACCTCAACTGTTCATGTTTCATTAGCAAATGATCAAATTTATGCAAAAGGGCAAAGACACATTTGGATGGCATTGAATTAGGAGTATTAATAGATAATTTGAAATGTAAACTAAATACATATAACAAGATACAAAATGGCATATTTCTCCATCTACCAGTGATTATACAAAAACATTATGCTGATACAGCTTTTGCAAAATGTCTTCACATTTTAGGAGCACATAAAAATTTGCTGACAAGGTTAAACAACACATTTGCTAATTTTGGTACTAATTACACCCAAACTCTTTTTACTTTCTGCCTTACACATACATTGGAAAGAAAACATGTTTGATAAATAAATGTAGTCATGCATTTTATACTAAATATAGCTGGGCTGAAGTAAGTTTCCACATCTCAGCAAATCAATAAAATTATTATTCACCACTTTATAATGATTCTTATAATCAGAGAAAATGTACTTCTCTTCATGAAATCAAAATTAAATAATGGGGTAAGTCAAATAACAGTGCTCAGAATTTAAATCTACTTCAGAGTGGCAGTTTCTTATTTTCTTTTTTATAAATGGGATAATGCATAATAAATGTCTCTCTGGGTGTTTTAAGCAGGAAATCGCTTTCCAAAACCTGTCCTTAATAGAAAGCCGCTGGTCGTCTTCGGAAACAGATATTATATAACAGTAAATGCCTCCTTCAATATAATAGCAAACCCTAAAAGAATGTTTTTCTATATGTCAGCCATTCTACTAATTCTTTACCTCTATTAACTCAGGAACCCTCTGGTCAATACTGTAATTCATACAGTAGTTTCTATTTTTACTCATATTTTAAAGATGACAACATGGAGACACAGAGTTTATACACTGGTGTGTGACTGAAACAGAATTTAAAACCCAGGCATGCGCCTCGGTTCTATTCGTCACTACAGTACACAACATTTATATATATTTATATACATTGCACTAACCCTACAAATAGTAAGATGAATTATGTTATCAAAGAAAAAATATCAACAGTGCACAATTTCTTCCTATTTCTCTAGGGATTGATATCGGAACAGCCCATTTCACAGTTGAAGTTCCTAGGGAAATACAGAGAGAGAAGAGGGATGGGGAAAATAGTAATTAATTTTTGATTCCATGGAATTAAATGATAAATGCTCACATCAAATTCTTGATGCTGTGAGGTAGAGGGGCAAGACAAAGATGAAAGTAATTAAACCTTTTTTTACTGGCAGGTAAATTGGTTTTTCTCTTCTATCTTCTATCAAATAATTAAGTCTTGCATATATAAAACTGCAAGACTGAAATTCGTGGAGAAAGATCAGGAGGGAAGAAAAATTCTATAGTAAAAATTGTTTTAGGAGACCCATGATCTTTTATTAAAACATGCCTTAGCTAGTGTCTTTTTCAATAAAGAAATGCGTCTTGATTTTTGATACACAAGGCAATTCTCTAGTTTAAAAATCAATCATCTTTTTTCTTTCTTGGAATCTGATAAAGACAAAAAAGGTTTAATTATAATTGCAAGGAATCCTCTGTGGAGTTTTACAATGAATTAATCATGATCTGCTTTGAAGCCGAATTTAGGAATAAATGAACATAATCATAAATTGTAAAAAATATTTCAAATCTTTTATTTTTGAACATTTTCTAAATAAAATAGTTATAAATCTTTCATTTTAATATATGCATTTCAGAATGTCAATACTTAATTATACACTCCCCTCTAGAAAGCTGTGAAATTGATGTGTATAAACATCTTTTAAGAAAAATCAATGGATCTAATGTCAAAGAAATGAAATTCCAATGCATGAAATCTTTCCTTTTTCCAATAGAATTGGCCCTAAAGATGTATACTTAATTACACAGAAAAGCTTAGATTAGTGAAAAGTATTTTCAATGCCATACAGTCATCAATTAAATAAAATAAATATTAAAATCGAAATGAAAATAATTATAGATTTACAAATGAACTTAAATTAGAGGTGTTATTTACTATACTTACGGGTCATATATCTGCATAGTTTAAATTCTTGACAATGTTTCTAAGGAATGAGGACTATTAATCTCACCACAGCAGAGTCTGTTTGCTACATAATATTTTCTCTGCATTTTGAAGCCTACTTTGATTTTATATAGCCTTCCTCCTTTCTCCCTCCCTTCCTTCCTTTCCTCCCTTTTCTGTTTATCTATTTATCTGTCATGTTAACTTGACTGGGCTAAGAGGTGTTCATACATTTGGTCAGAAATTATTCTGGGTGCTTCTGTGAAGGTGTTTTTAGACTATAGCTAGACCATCAACTCTTCTGGGTATATAGACTGAGTAAATCACTCCCTAATGTGTGGTTCTCAGTAAGTCAGTTGAAGGCCTGAATAACTAAAGACGGATTCTTCCTTAAATCAAAGGAAATTTCTTCTGACTGAATGTCTGTCATCTGAGTCATAGGTTTTCTTTTATTTTTTTGCCTTCAGTCTCAAACT
The DNA here is from genome assembly GCA_963574355.1 of Loris lydekkerianus. Classification (NCBI taxonomy): domain Eukaryota; kingdom Metazoa; phylum Chordata; class Mammalia; order Primates; family Lorisidae; genus Loris; species Loris lydekkerianus. The sequence continues at coordinate 9,638 of CAUYPK010154546.1, read as the reverse complement.
GAAACATCAGCTCTTTCTGGGTCTCAAGGCTGCTCACTTTTGGATTGAAATTTCACCATTGGTTCTTACGGTTCTCTTGGGCTTTTAGACCTGGACGATCTAGACTAGTGATTTTCAATCAGTGTGCTGCGAAAAAATTTTAAAGATAATTAATTAAACAATTTTCAAAAGAAGTTCAAAGCACAGTAAATATATTCCTTTTGGTGTGTGTGCAACACAATTTAAGTATGCTGAGGAAGTTCAACTATAGGTTCAAGTGTTTTGTGAGATAAAAAAGATTGAAAAACATGATCTGGACCATTAATTCTTCTCAGTTTCCAGCTGCTGATGGCAGATTTTGGGGTGCAGATTCTATCTTACCCATTTAGATTGCTATGACAAAAGTACCACAAACCAAGTCACTTTTACACAATAAACATCTATTTCTCATAATTTTTTATGGCTGGAAATTTCATGATCAGAGTGGTTCGCAGCTTCCATGTCAGATGAAGATGCATTCCTTCCTATGGCTGTGTCCTCATGTGATAGAAGAGGGTAGGCAGCTCTCTTGGCCTTTTTCATGAGGATGCTACTTCCAATCATTGAGTTCTTCTCCTTCATGATCTAATCAACTTCCAAAGTATACCACTCCTAATATCAGCATCTTGGAGCTTAAAATTTGAACATATGCATTTGGGAGGAGATGGACATATATTCTAACCATAGCAGCCTCCATAATCCCAAGAGCCAATTTCTTATGATAAATCTTACTGATTCTGTTTCTCTTGACAATGCCAGAAAATGCATGTTTTTATATTAAGAGTGTTTTTCAAGAAAGGGGATAGTAAGGATGAGTTTTTTGAATTGTTTCTGGTGTTTCTGGAATTGGCATTCTAATCTGACTAGATTTAATGATGTGAATATCCATAATTTTGGTAGTAAAGGGAGCACTGATAGTTCTGACATGATCTGGAAGTAGAGATATGCAAAATATCACTGTTGGATACGTCTAGTCAGCCATTTATAAGATGCAAATATATGGGTGATCATATGTGACTTTTGAACATTTTTGTCAAATTAATGAATATGAGAGTTATTTGTTGCCCCTAATGTTGCTTGACAAACTTAGGTTGGGGATAGGATGAACTCAGGGATTTAAATCCCTAGCTCAAGTGATGCATAAATTATGCAAAAGCTTCTCTATATGCCCTGAAAGAGGCTTTCCCCCCCCTGTAGTTGTTTAAAATCAAACACAGAACCTTATGTTGTGACTGGCTGAATTATAGGGCAAACCATACTCAGAGACTTTAATACACACAGTCCCCCAACTACAGACACCTGACTTACATACAACTCACACTTACGAATGAAGACTATTTCAGGGAGTAGGTAAATGTACCTGTTTCAACTTACATACAATTCAACGTAAGAACAAATCTATAGAACCTATCTTGTTTGTAACCCAGGCACTGTCTGTAATCAATCCCCTTGTAGGATTATCTGGGAAGGAATGGAATCCTAAAGTCTGGTATGGGGGCGTGTGAGAAGACCCTAATGAAGCTATAGGAATTGAGGTCCTACACTCTGATGACACATGACGTTTCTCTACCATTGGTGGAAGCAACCTCTTCATCCCCATCTGGGATGATTAACTCCCTAAACCCTAATGGCCTTTTCTGAGGCAGTTACTGTGCAAGACAATGAAAAGTCTCCTCAGCACACACCACTCCCTTTTTCTTCCAGGCCTGTAACAGATTCAGGAAGTAACAGGACACTGAAAGGTGAAGCACAAAGTACAAAATGTGAGGGAACGTACCACACCCCCAAAGACCTATTTGAATTTTCTAATTGATACAGATTTGAACTCTAGGGAACATACACAGGAATGGGTATTAAGGGTGTGGGATAATGGTAGAAGGAAGATGGAGTTAGATAAAGCCACATTTACTAACATTGGCCCACTAAGCAGAGATTAGTTAATGTTGATTCTTGACAGATCAAAAGTTGGCCTATGGTGAGTTCAAAATCCCAAATCTTTCTTGGTTTAATGTAGAGGAAGTTATCCAAAGGCTGAGGGAGACTGGAATGTAGGAATGAATCTGTTATCTGAGATGTACTCACGCACCGCGGTAGCATCCAGAAAACACATTTAAAACTGTTAAAATAAATTTGGGAGAGATGCTCTTGTCTCCTGGAGGAGTTCTGTGGTTGTTCTTCTAAGTAGGCCAGACCTTACAATAGCAATTTTAGGCCCTGAATTGAGAAGCCTAAGTTCAATTGGATCCGGGGGTAACAGGGGGCAAGTAGCAACAGCCAATCAACAAAAGCAAGGTGGGTGTGCTTCTTGCAAAGGGCATCAAAGTAGCAATCTGAATAGTCCTGCTCTCATAGACCAAAATGGCATTGGCTAGTTGGTCATGATCTTTCCAGAAATGAACTAGATAGGGATTCTACTAAATTCTTAGTTGATCTCTATAAGCAAAAAATGTCTAGGCCAAATGAACACAAGTCTAATTTGAGCCATAAAAAAGGGCAATCTCAGCCCCTCACTTGATGTGCAGATTTGAGCCAGTGCCCAGACCCAGTTGCCCTTAAATGAAGGGAAGGATGGAGTACATAGTTGGAATAGCCATTCAGCAGCTGAAAGAATTCCACATTGGTTCTTTGACCAGCAAGGGAAGAGCAATATGGTGGGTAATTCCAAGTGGAAGCCACTAGAACTTCCTCTACCTGGGAAAAGAGCAAACAAAAAGGAATTGCACATTTCTGGAGGGTTGCTTCAGGGAGGGCTGCAGGGAGGCAGAAGTGGTGACTCCTACCACATTTCTCATGAGGAGCATCAACAGCAATACCACTGAAATGGAAGTAAGATCACTGCCCAGCCATGGATCCCTCATGCCTGTGAATCAAAGCAAGGAAAGGAGTTTCTCTGTTAGCTGGGGTGACTGATCCTGACTACCAAAATGAAATTGGACTCTCTCTCCATAATGGAATTAAGAAAGTACGCTTACAGTATTGATGATCTATCTCCTAATATCATGACCTGTGATTAAGGTCAATGGCAAATGACAAAAAAACTAATTCAGAAAGGACTACTAAGGGATCAGATCCTTTAGAATGGAAGGTTTATATCACATAACCGGATAAAGAGCCATGGCCAGGACAGGTGCTTGCTGAAGGCAGCAGAAATATAGAATTGTTAGTGGAAGAAGGCGTACACATACCAGCTGCAACAGAGCTTGTATGAAAATGAAGAGTGTAATTACCATATTTCTGTCTTTAAAATAGAAAAAAAAATATGTGTATGTGTGTGTGTATATCTTTGGTGTCTTTCTTCTCTTAATTCCCTTGTCACGTAACATAAGATCATAGTATTTAACTATGGTTAACTTTGTACAGGACTATTTAAGTCATGGCACATCAAGAAAAAAAGTAAACCTCTCTCACGGATTTCATCTCCTTTTCTGGAGATAGCATTAATGCATTTTCAGTTTTATACAGCATAGTCATATTATATTAGGCAGATTTATGACCTTGCTTTTGTATTCTTTTGGAGACCAAGTATAATTTAAGAAGATGTGTATGCATTTCAGGTTAGTAAACAATGGACTTGTGCTGGCTAATTTTATGTGTGAATTTGAGTGAGCCACAGGGTGCTCAGATAATTGGTAAAATACCTTGTGGGTGTTTCTATGAGGGTGTTTTGGTGAATTTAACATTTAAATCACTAGATGGAGTAAAGGAGATGGCCCTCCCTAACATGGGTGAGTCTCATTCAATCAGTTGGAAGTCTGGGTAGAACAGGAGGCTAATTATCTGCAAATAAGAGTGAATTCCTCTTGCCTGACTGTGCTTGGCTATAGTACTCTAACGGATACATCAGGTTTTCCTGGGTCTCCAGCCTGCTGAACTTCGGACTAGAACTATTCTCTTGGCAATCCTTTGTCTCCAGCTAACTGACTGCAGATTTGGGGACTTGTCAGTCTTTATAATCGAGATAACTATAGTTATACCTACACATATAAAGTCTCCTATTGGTCTATTGGTTTCTCTGGAGAACACTGGGTAAAACTTACTACCTATCTATTCATTTATCTATATACGTCTATATACAGAAATGAATGTGTGTGTGTGTGTGTGTGTGTGTGTGTGTGTGTGTGTGTGTGTGTGTATGTGTATATTGGTCAAGTAAGAATCACTGCATATGTATAGAACTTCTTAGAAAGACTAAACTCTTTTGGCCTTTCTTCATTATAACTGAAAAGAAGAGTTTGAAGGCATACAAGAAAAAGACCTTTCCCGAGGTGGCAATGAATTTCGATTTTGTCCATTGTATGTTGTATAATTTTTACTAAAATATACATACATACTTGTTTTGTGGAGATTTAGACCCAAACTATTTTGTGGAGATTTAGACCCAAACTATTTGGTTAAGAACATTAGTTCTGCATCCAACAATCCCAGCTTTTGATTTATGTCCAAACTTTCATATCCTAATGCTTACATTGCCTCTATATCTTTGGTAAATTATTTACCTCCATTTAGCTTGTTTTCTCATCTTTGAAATATTGATCAAACTATGATCAGCTTCTGAGTTGCTGAATGCAGTGCCTTGCACATAACATAATAAGGGATAAGAAATAATATTTTCATTTGTCAATTATCTTTATCTTATTATGCACACATAGCTATTTTGTGTATTAAGTTCACAGAAGCATAATCAAGTCCTTTTTAGACATTTCATCCTAAATGTTAAATGAGCTAATGTATTTCATTAATTTTCTTGCTCATAATTCTCAACTATGCTTATGTAAAACCTCATTTTAAATCTTGTTGTTTTAAGCTATTGCAGCATTTCTTACAATGATAAAACTTTTTACCTAAGTGACAATATAGGATGTGCATCTCGGTGTATTGGGACACATTCTTTCTTAGTGTTTGAAATCCACATATAATGTGGGAAATAGACACCAATTCCTTCTACTTAGATAAGACATATTTATTGAGCTTCATCAAATTTCTTCTCCCATTGAAAGGAGCCAACAGGTTAGTCCAGCAGTTCTCAACCTGTGGGTTGCGATCCTCAGGAACTGTATTAAAGGGTTGCAGCATTAGGAAGGTTGAGAACCATTGGGTTAGTCTTCCAGTAGTAGTGTTGTATTCCTGGAGTTAATGATAAATTGCTTGAAGTTGTAATGGGTCAATGCTTCTGTCCCAGAGACCTAGATAACTCTGTGAAAGACCAGTGGTGCTATTAATTGGTCCAGAGTACAAGGCTGCCAAATATCCTTTCCAAGAGTCCCATTGGATCATATAATAACCTGTGAGCAGAGATTGGTATATCTTTAAACCTTTATAACATGATGTGTTTAATATGGACTTTTTTTTACTTTTTATCTTCTTTCTTTTTTTCCAGAAAAGAGCACAGTCAACTGAACATTATCCATTTATAAGGCAAACATTAAAGAATTATTCCTTATTTAAAAAAAAAAAAAAAAACTGGACATTTAAAAAGTGTTATTTTATCTCTTCTATCCTTTTTCTTTTCACAAGAAAAAGTCATGCTATAAATAAAACACACCATTCTTTAGAATATTTCATCATTTTCTGGGTGTAGAGCTGTGTTGTTGAGGGTGCTAATAGGCTCCAAGGGGAAAGGATTCCATACATCAATTTTACCTTCTCATCTCTTGGAGATCTGGAGAGATATACTTTACTAAACTTAAATGTCATAGTTCTATTCTACATCCCAGCGTGACAGCTCAGCAGTGTGCAATCACACACTTAAACAGGAGCGTCTGCCTGGCCAAGTGTCTGGATGAAAGTAATGGAATTCTTTACTATAAATAAATCTACTTTGACACAATGTCTCAAGTTGTTTGCCTCGTTAATACACAAGACTCCTTGAAGGGTCCTAGAACAAGCATGAAAAGAATAAGGACTTTTTAAATGTAATTATCTCTAGTAAATAATAATTAGTCAATGAGTAGATTGATTGGAAAAATATCCTGAACTCTTTTTGAAACCTGAGAAAGTTAAGATTAGATTACTTTCATGGGTTTTTTTTCAGCTCATACTTTGCGGACGATGAACTGTGTTCAAGTATGGTATGTTTTAACAAATAATGAAGTATTTCCTTCTAGCTAGTAATTGTAGATAATTATAAGAAGAAACTCTGTGGATCCTCACTTAACTCTTCCCATGCCTCTTTGAGCCCATGTACCCATATATATATGGTATATACCCAGAAGATATGTACCAGATATACCAAAAATCACATTATAACAAAGATATTTGTAACCAGAATGTTTATTGCAGCCCAATTCATAATTGCTAAGTTATAGAAGAAGCCCAAGTGCTCATCAACCCACGAATGGATTAATAAATTGTGGTATATGTATATCATGGAATATTATGCAGCCTTAAAGAAAGATGGAGACTTTACCTCTTTCATGTTCACATGGATGGAGTTGGAACATATTCTTTTTAGCAAAGTATCTCAAGAATGGAAGAAAAAGTATACAATGTACTCAGCCCTACTTTGAAGCTAATATATCACTTTCATATGAAAGCTATAACCCAATTATAACCTAAGAATATGGGGAAAGGGGAAAGGGAGGGGAGGGAAGGGGCAAGGATGGGTGGAGGGAGAGTGATTGGTGGGATTATACCTACAGTGCATCTTACAAGGGTACATGTGAAACTTACTAAATATAAAATATAAATGTCTTAACACAATAACTAACAAAATGCCAGGAAGGCTATGTTAACCAGTGTGATGAAAATATGTCAAATGGTATATAAAACCAGTGTATGGTGCCCCATGATCGCATTAATGTACATAGCTATGATTTAATAAAAAAAAAGAATACTAAAGCAAATTCACTTCTGTCCTTTCCTGGTCAACTCAGAAATGTAACTTCAGTTCTTTCCTTTAAGAATAGCAGTTTGTTCTGAAATGATAAATGTTATCTTTTTGGTTTTCTTCCTATTTTTCTTCTCTGAAGGTTTGAAACAGTTGAACATCTTCAGCTATAAACTTTCTTCATATTGAGTTCTTGAGATGGGGGACCTTCTTTATCTTAAAGGAAGGACGGGTAGGATTAAAAAATGAATGGCAGCTGAAATTTATTGATTTACATATATAATCTTGTCTAATCTTCATATGAATTCAGTGATTCCATAGATATATTAGTTTGTTAAGGGCTTTCATAACCAAGTACCACAAACTGGGTGGCTAAAATAACACAAATGTATTTCCCCGTTGTTGTGTAGGCGAGCAGAGATTCAGATGTTGGCAGGGTTGGTAAATTTTGAGAGCTTCTGTCCCTGAATGTAGACATTCTTTGTTTTCACTTTTTTTCACCTGGTTTTCTGTGTGAGTCTTTGTGTACTAACCTCTTACTGTAAGATCAGCAGTTGTATTGAACTATGGCCTATTCGTATGTCCTCATGGATCTTGCCTAATGCGCCCAATGCAAGGGTGCACTTCAAAACAACTAAGAATAAATTATAAATGTCTTATCTCAAAAAATAAGGAAGTGAGGGGATAGTTATGTTAATCAGTTGGATTTAAGCATTCCATGTTGTATAGCAAATCATCACATTATACCCATAAATGTATACATTTACAATTTAATAAAAAAATATTTAAAAAAAAAAAGCTCTGTCTTCAAATACGATCACATTCTGAAGGACTGAGGTTTAGAACTTCAACATAGGAATTTGGGGTGAGGACAATTCAAGCTACAATCACAAGAGTTTTATACAGGAGGCAAGTGAGACTCAGGGAGTTATGCAATGAGGTGGCATTTCAGAAATGCTCTGGGTATGAAGTTAATAACATTGCCTACCATGTTGTACCTCTTACATGGGTCTTAGTCTTGGTTATTTTGGTCATTCATGGTTCATTTTTGAATGACATAGAGAAGAAACTTTTTGTTTATCCTATTAATTGTCCAAAATGCGGGAGGAAAAAGTTTATTTTATTTAAGGAATCTTGCAGCTCTAACATTCTTTGATAAAAGGACAGTTTTGCTCCCCCCATAAGTCTCTATTTTCCAATTGTATTAAAGACTCCTTCTGGAGTGAGACCAAATTTTACTTTATTTATTTATTTATTTATTTATTTTTTATTAAATCATAGCTGAGTACATTGATATGATCATGGGGCATCATACACTAGCTTCACAGATCATTTGACACATTTTCATCACAATAGTTAACTTAGCCTTCCTAGCATTTTCCCAGTTAAATTGGAATTATTTCCACTCAGATCAGGAACCATTGTCTCCATTGCTTTTTAACATTGTAATGGAAGTTTTAGCCACCACAATTAGGGAAGAAAAGGCGATCAAGGGTATCCATATAGGGTCAGAAGAGATCAAACTTTCACTCTTCGCAGATGATATGATTGTGTATCTGGAAAATACTAGGGACTCTACTACAAAACTCTTAGAAGTGATCAAGGAATACAGCAGCATCTCAGGGTACATAATCAACATTCATATCGGTAGCCTTTGTATATACCAACAATAGTCAAGTTGAAAAAACAGTTAAGGACTCTATCCCATTCAAAGTAGTAGTGCCAAAGAAGATGAAATATTTTGGAACTTATCTAACAAAGGACGTGAAAGAGCTCTATAAAGAGAACTATAAAACTCTAAGGAAAGAAATAGCTGAAAATGTTAACAAATGGAAAAACATACCATGATCATGGCTGGGAAGAATCAACATTGTTAAAATGTCCATACTACTCAAAGCAATATATGATTTCAATGCAATCCCCATTAAAGCTCCACTGTCATACTTTAAAGATCTTGAAAAAACAATACTTTGTTTTATATGGAATCAGAAAAAACCTCAAATAGCCAAGACATTATTCAGAAATAAAAACAAAGCAGGAGGAATCATGCTACCAGACCTCAGACTATACTACAAATCGATAGTATCCAAAAGAGCAAGGTATTGGCACAAAAATAGAGAAGTGGATGTCTGAAACAGAATAGAGAACCAAGAGATGAATCCAGCTACTTACCATTATTGAATTTTTGACAAGCCAATTAAAAATATTCAGTGGGGAAAAGATTCCCTATTTAACAAATGGTGCTGGGTGAACTGGCTGGCAACCTGCAGAAGACTAAAACTGGACCCACACCTTTCACCATTAACTAAGATAGACTCTTGCTGGATTAAAAATTTAAACCTAAGACATTAAACTACAAAAATATTAGAGGAGAGTGCAGGGAAAACCCTTGAAGAAATCAGTCTGGGCGAGTATTTTATGAGGAGGATCCCCAGGGCAATTGAAGCAGCTTCAAAAATACACTACTTGGGACTTGATCAAACTAAAAAGCTTCTGCACAGCCAAGAACACAGTAAGTAAAGCAAGCAAACAGCCCTCAGAATGGGAGAAGATATTTTCAGGTTATGTCTCTGACAAAGGTTTAATAACCAGAATCCACAGAGAACTCAAATACATTAGCAAGAAAAGAACAAGGGATCCCATCACAGTCTGGGCAAGGGATTTGAAGAGAAACTTCTCTAAAGAAGACAGGCGCACGGCCTTCAGACATATGAAAAAATGCTCATCATCTTTAATCATCAGAGAAATGCAAATCAAAACTACTTTGAGATATCATCTAACTCCAGTGAGACTA
>CAUYPK010154543.1:0-11787 GCA_963574355.1 Loris lydekkerianus | reverse complement strand
ATGAATGTAATCCACCGTGCAGCCTCTCCATATCCTGTCTTAGGTTGTCCCCGCTTTGGGAATCTTACCCGTCATTGGTGCTATGGAGGGCAGTGAAGAATAATAGTTAGATTCTTGGTTAATGAGCCGGTGATATTGGACCTCGACCTGATGAACCTCTTTATTTTCTTAAAAGTTTTATTTGTATAAATTTGGTTACAATTGCAATTTTGTCAGCATCTGGAGTGTTAGTATTATCTGTTGCCTCAGTAACATACATTGTACCCATTTAGTAATTTTATCTTTTTTGGGGGGGAGACAGTCTCACTATGTTGCCTTGGGTAGAATGCCCGGGGGTCACAGCTCACAGCAACCTCAAGCTCTTGGGGTTGAGCCAAGTAGCTGGGACGCCCCCACCACAATGCCCTGCTACTTTTTGGTTATAGTTGTTGTTATTGTTTGGCCAGACCAGGCTGGATTCGAACCTGCCAGCTCTGGTGTATATGGCTGGTGCCCTAGCCACTGATCTACAAGCACTGAGCCAGCCATTTAGTAATTTATCATTATCCCCTACCAACCTATTTATTAAACTGCTTAAAATATCAGTAAGGGACAAGTTCAGATATTGAGATTGTGAATTTTTTATTTATTGGACATACCCAATCAGTGCACATGTAATCATAATTGTTTAGGTTGCACGGTCATCACAAAATGAGTGAGCTCTTGAAACGGTCAAAATGAAAAAATACAGTATATGAGTGTTCCCTTTTAAATTTTTCGAGCTTTCGTTGTGTGAACAGTTTAATTGGAACTTAATAACACTGTTGACCCTTCTTAGTTGGCCATATCCCTACTTTCACCACCTCTTTAAGGTGACCTAAATGTTAATAGGTGGAGCATGTGTCACATGTGGATATCAATACAGTAGGCCTAGTTCCTTATTGTGACCACCTCCATACGTTGACCACATTGTTAGTCTCTTCATTGGTCACCGTAACAGATTCCACTGTAATTTAAAAGCCATGGAAATTACCCATTAAAACTTAATATTTTGGGGGCAGTGCCTGTGGCTCAGTGAGTAGGGGCCTGGCCCCATATAGTGAGGGTGGCAGGTTTGAACCTGGCCCCGGCCAAAAGTGCAACAAAAAAATAGCTGGGCATTGTGCCAGGCGCCTGTTGTCCCAGCTACTCAGGAGACTGAGGAAAGAGAATCACCTAAGCCTAAAAGGTGGAGGTTGCTGTGAGCTATGACACCACAGCACTTTCCCGAGGGTGACAAAATGAGACTGTCTCTAAGAAAAAAAGAAAAATCTTACCATTTCCGTGGTGTTTAGTATATTCAGAATCTGTTCCAGCATTATTTATAGGTTACGTGTCTGATACCGTTAAGAATTCATATTTGGTGGTTTTAGTACAGTATGGAGGATACATTTGAGCTGCAAGACAGTCATGGTTCAAAATCAGTCTTTCCCTGTTCGCTAGGAAATGGCAAATCTCTTTGTTTTGGAAATTTCGAGACTTTCCAGAAGATTTTTTTGAAACAAGGGGTTGCAATAAATTTTTAATTTTCCCATAGGACGTGGAGATTTTTTCTGGATTTTTGGAACCATAGCTGAATATATAAAATACTCCTGCTTCTCCTTTTTTACGTAATGATTATGCTTTTCAATTTTAGATTGAAAGTATCCAGCTTATGATGGACAGTGAAACAGGTCGATCTAAAGGATACGGATTTATTACAGTAAGTAATTACCATGATTATTAACATGAGTTTTGTTTTTTTTAAAGAGCATAATAAAGTTACATTAGTTACTGATTTTGAGGAACACATTTTTTACATTTTTTAAATGTAGGTTAATATTTTCCAGTGGTTTAAATTAGCTTGCAGTGTTTTCTTAGTGAGCAGTAAGTGTTCACCAAATATGAAAATTTATTGAACCATGTTCCTATTGTCCTGTACTATATGTAATGTTAATATATGGTCATTTTAATTAGCCGGCTCATAGAATTAGAGGTTTTTCTGTTCATGTATAACTTAACTTTTTTTATTAAATGAAGGTCTTTTGGGTTTTGTTTTTTTGTAAAATCCTTTTTATATGTATATACCTTACAAATTAGACGTGTGTAAAAGTGTTTTCTGCCCACTGTAGTGACTCACATCTGTAATAACAAAACTGGGAACCTGAAGCAGGAGAATTGCTTGAGGCCCTGTGTTCAAGACTAGCCTGGGCAACATAATAAGACCCTGTTTCTACAAAGAATAATTAGCCAGGTGTGGTGAATATACCTATTATAATCCCACCTACTCAGGAGTTTGAGGGAAGAACATCACTTGAACAGAGGTTCAAGGTTACAGTGAACTATAATCATGCCGCTGTCCTCAAGCCTGGGAAATAGATGGAGATGTCTCTACCAAAAAAATAAAGTAACATAAAATAGTATTTGGCTAAACAGGGTAGCCCAGTACAAGTAGGGTTAGGAGTTGCCAATAGTTGGGAGTGGATGTGCTTGTACTCCCCCCCCCCCCCTTTGAGACGAAGTCTCTGTCTCTCTGAGAAGAGATGATGGTGTCATTATAGCTCACAGCAATCTCAAACTCCTGGGATCAAGCAATCATTCTCTATTTTTAGTAGAGACAGGGTTTCTTTTGTTCGTTTTTGTTTTTTTTTTTTTTTGAGACAGAGTCTCAATCTGTTGTTCTAGATAGAGTGCCATGGCGTTACAGCTGAGAGCAACCTCCAACATTGGGTTTCAGTGATTCTCTTGCTTTAGTCTCACGAGGAGATGGGACTACAGGTGCTTGCCACAACGCCTGGCTGTATTTTTGGTGTATTTGTCATTATTGTTTAGCAGTCCTGGGCCAGGCTCAAACCTTACAGCTTCAGTGTATGTGGCCAGTGCCCCTCAGGCTGCTCTGCATTTCTTGAGCTCATGCATCCCATCTGCCTTGGCCACCCATAGTGGTAGGATTGTAGGTCAGAGCCACCACACCTGGCCTGCCTGTCCGTAACATTTTTTCAATTGTGTATTTTATACTTAATAGCTTTTGAACTCCTGGGAACATTTTTAATTTTAAATGCACATCTCTTTGGGGAAATGGTAATTGCTTTATATCCATATTTCAGTGAAATGGAAGCCTGTTAATGTTTTGATAGAAATACATATATTTTTAGAGTCTCACTTTATTGCCCGTGGTAGAGTACTTTGCCATCATAGTTGACAGCAACATCCAAGTCCTGGGCTTCGGCGATTCTCTTGCCTCAGCCTCCTGAATAGCTGGGACTATAGGCGCCCACCATAACCCCTAGCTGTTTTTTTGTTGCAGTTTGGCCAGGGCTGGGTTTGAACCCCCTATTCATGGTATATGCAGGCGGTGCCCCACTCACTGAGCCATAGGCGTTGCCTGAATGTGTCTTTTTCATCAGAAAATAAAAGTAGTATGGATTAGGATTTTATTTCTGCATCCTGGAATTTTTTGTGTGTGACAGGGAGAGACTGTCTCTTTTTCCCTCTCTGAAACTCATGCTATAGTATAGTGACACAATCATTGCCCATTGCAGCTTGACTCCTGAGCTGAAGTGATCTAAATAGGTTGGTTGACTAGCTGGCACTACAGGCACAAGCCACTTTACCGAGCTAATTTTATTTTTTTGTGCAGATAGCTATGGGGCTCTGGTAGTTCTCTCACCTCTCCTGACTTCACGTCGTCTTCTGTCTCAGCCTTTCATGTAGCTGGGATTGTAGACACAAATCACCTTGCTTGCTTTTCTTTTAACTATTATAGTACCAAAACTTAATTTGTATGAGCTAATGTACTCATGCAAATTCTGTTTGTTATTTGTAGCTTAAAGTTTCTATTTTTCACTTAATACTAGATATGAAATGTAAACATTTTTTGTTTGTATATACAAATAAATACATTCATTGAATTCCCCTCTCTCCCATCTTACAGTTTTCAGACTCGGAATGTGCCAAAAAAGCTTTGGAACAACTTAATGGATTTGAATTAGCAGGAAGGCCAATGAAAGTTGGTCATGTTACTGAACGTACTGATGCTTCTAGTGCTAGTTCATTTTTGGACAGCGATGAATTAGAAAGGACTGGAATTGATTTGGGAACAACTGGTCGTCTTCAATTAATGGCAAGACTTGCAGAGGGTAAGTGTTTACTAGTGTTGTGAATGATTTATTTTTTGTGTAGAAAAAGGCTACCATGCTAACTATGAAATTCAAGATTTTATGTTATTTTGGAGTTGGCATTCTTAGGCAGTATATGTAGTTTCACAGATGAAGTGCCTTCCTTGCATTCAGTTTTAATGTAATTATTTCTGTAGAATAAATTTAGTTTTAGCAATTATGATATTACAGTTGTGTTCTTTGTAATTTATTTTAGTGATAAGGTCGTGGTTAGTATAAGGACCCAGAAAATTTGGGTTCTCTACTCTTCAACATAGTACAGCTTATTCAAGACATAATTCTTTTACAGGTACAGGTTTGCAGATTCCACCAGCAGCACAGCAGGCTCTACAGATGAGTGGCTCTTTGGCATTTGGTGCTGTGGCAGGTAGGAATTGAATCTTTTCTAATTTGAAATCATTGTATTTTCATCTAATTCGAAAATTTTACCAAATTTTTGTATTTAAAAGGACTTACTGAGAATTCAATTCATCAAGTACTTACACATTTCTAGAGTTCATATAAGGAAGTATATATATATATATTTATATATCACATACACATAGGATATTATGCAGTAAGTGCTCAGAATAAGGTGTCACTTTTTTTGAACCTTGCACCTTTTGTAGTTGAAATTGCAGTAAGTTGATACATTTTTAAATATATCACTTTTATTGAATATTACAAGGAATTTTTTTTATATAAAGTGTTTTCTTTGTGATGTACACCAAGTGGCCCTTAAATAATACTTTATTAAAAATATTTTATTACCAAAGTATAAAGAAAGCTGCTTTCTTAAGTATAATGTACAATTTTGAAATTTTGAGGTAGGGAATGGAATTCTTGGAGGGACTGAAAGGGGGGCAGAATTGATGGTATAAGATTATAATAGTTAACTGATTTCACTTCATAAAATAATGGTTTCTCCTCTTAGGGCCTAATTTAATTACCCAAAACTTGCTTTTATAGACCTTGATGTTGACCGAGTTGTATGAGTTGGGAGAGAATTATACTGAAATGTCTAAAAATAGTGCTGTATTTTTCACCTTGGACAGAAAATACCTCTAGAAAGTGTGGTAGTTTTTATTTCAAATTGGTCCTTTTATCTTAAGTTCAAATAGATAACTACGCGAACATCTATATAAGACCATGGTACTGCATTGAATATATCATTGGGTCCATGTACTTTCTTCATTTTCTCCTTTTAGATTGAAAGCTGATGTAATTAAAGCAGAGCATCATTTTTATTACTGTATTGTTCCTTTTAAGAGAGAGAAGTTTGGGCAGCACCTGTGGCTCAGTGAGTAGGGTGCCGGCCCCTTATACTGAGGGTGGCGGGTTTGAACCTGGCCCCAGCCACACTGCAATAAAAAAACAGCCGGGCGTTGTGGCGGGTGCCTGTAGTCCCAGCTACTTGGGAGGCTGAGGCAAGAGAATCGCCTAAGCCCTGGAGCTGGAGGTTGCTGTGAGCTATGACGCCATGGCACTTTACCGGGGGTGACAAAGTGAGACTCTGTTTCTTAAAAAAAAAAGAGAGAAAGTTTTTCATTGTATGGCTATTTTGTAACTGTCCAAAAGTGTATCACTTTTAACAACCTGCCTTTGGTTTTCTCTCCTTTATGTCAGATTGTATGACTTACATTGAAATGTAGTCTTTAGAATTCCCGACAAATGTCTTAGTTTATCCGTATGAGAAGAAAAGTCATAATCGTGGAGGCATTTCTGCATTTAATATTCATTTGATATCTTGTAATACAAGATATTCTGTATTCCCTTCAATTCTTTCTCTTTTTCATATGTGCCATGTCTTGATTCTTGCCTCAGCTAGAGGACAGTAGTGCCTAAATGCAACCTCCAATTCCTGGGCTCTAGCAGTCTTAACTGCTGTGGCTCCCTAAATAGTTGGGACTAACTAAACCTGATTAAGGTGTATTTGTTTGGATAAAGGGCCTCACTAATTTGCCCATATTGGTCTTGAACTCAGTGATCTCAAGAAATACTTTATACCTCCCAAAGTTTTAGGATTATCAATCAGTATGAGCTCCTGTGTCTGGCCATTAGTTGTTCAGTTCTTTATAGTGAATAAGCAATCATAAAATTTTTCTTTTAAACAAAGATACTGAACTCATGATTTCCAGAAATATACCCTGTTCTTACAGATTGAAAGTTATCTGACAGTGTCTACCTGTATTGTTTCCCATTGTTCAGATTGGTCTTTGCTAGTTTAGAAAATGTTTTTATCCGTTATTCTAGGGTGGTGTTCTAGAGGCTGGTGAACATGATTCTTACTCTGCTTTCAGGGAATTAGTACAGTGACATGGGAGTTATTTCTAAAGTAGCAATATTGTAAGCTCCATGCTATGTCAAATATGTTACTCCTGATAAAATTATATCTTTAGGTAATTGAATTTCACTGTTAAACATTGTTAAAATGATCAGCCATTATTTCCTTGTGATGTATGAGTGGCTGGCTGGGTTCTCATTGCATAGTTTATATTTAAGTTGTCTGATTGTGTTTAAAATTGTAAAGCTTGTGGATTGCTGGTAGTAGTCCTTATTTTGTTTAGTACTTTTTCATATATTCTCTTTAGTATTGTTGATTGAGCTGGTTTTCAGGACTGATTCTGTTTTATTTATTTATTTTTTTCAGGCAGTGTTTCATTGTGTCACCCTGGGTAGAGTGCTGTAGCATTATAGCTCACAGCAACCTAAAACTCTAGCTGGGACTATAGGCACCCGCCACAATGTCCTGCTATGTGTTTGTTGCAGTTGTTGTTAAGCTGACCTGGTCTGGGTTCGAACACACCATCCTTGGGTGTGTGTGGCTGGAGCCATAACCACTGTGCTACAGGCACCAAGCTTGATTCTGTTTTCTTATACTTCCCATAAATTGCTATTGCATTAATAACCAACACTATGTGTTTACATAAATACTTATGTATTGATGTTTTATTCCAGGTTGTCATTAAAATCTTAACATGAAAGGTTGGGCATGGTGGCTCACACCTGTAATCCTAGCATTCTGGGAGGCTGAGGTGGGTAGATTGCCTGAGGTCAGAGGTTCAAGACCAGCCTGAGGGAGATGGAGATCTCTCTTTTAAAAAAGTGTCCAGGCATTGTGCGGGGTGCTTGTAAATCCCAGCTACTTGGGAGGCTGAGGCAAGAGAATGGCTTGAGCCCAAGAGTGTGAGGTGTGACGCCATGGTGCTCTACCAAGAACAACCAAGGGAGACTGTATCTCAAAAATAATATAAAATAAAATCTTAATTGTTTACTGTTTTTAAAGACTCTTGTCCCTGAAGGCCTTTAAAGCCGTTACATGAAAGCAAGGGTGGGTCATCAGGATAGCTACGTTTCATTATTCCTCCAGTTTAATGGTGCTATTTTTTTTTTTAGAGACAGATTTTCACTTTATTGCCCTCGGTAGAGTGCTGTAGCGTCACAGATTATAGCAACCTCCTGGGCTTAGGCAGATTCTCTTCCCTTAGCCTCCCGAGCAACTGGGACTGTAGGTGCTCGCCACAACGCCTGGCTATTTTTTGTTGCAGTTTGGCCGGGTTTGAACCCTGGCACCCTTGGTATATGGGGCTTGCACCCTATCCGCTGAGCCACAGTGCCACCGTTTAATGGGCCCTTCTTAAAATACGTTACTATTTGCTGAGCACGGTGGCTTACGCCTGTAATCCCAGCACTTGGGAGGCCGAGATAGGTAGGTTGGTGGAGCTCACAGGTTCAAGATCAGCCTGAGCAAGAGTGAGACCCCATCTCTTAAAAATAGCCAGGCATTGTGGTCGCCTGTAGTTTCCAGCTACTTAGGAGGCTGAGGCAAGAGAATCGCTGGAGCCCAAGACTTTGAGATTGCTGTGAGCTATGACCTTATGGCACTCTACCAAGGGCAGCAAAGTGAGACAGCCTTCCAAAAAAAGAAAAAATGTTTATGTAGAGTTTTTATATTCACACAAAACCCATGCTTTTCTCCAGTGACCTGAAAATTCATTTCTGGAATTTGGATTGAGCTTGGTATACATTTAATAGAGCATGGATTTCTGATATCTATACATTTTTTCCCCATTTTAGGAAAAAAATGACATTGTTATAATTTAAAGTTTATTGACAGTGTTCCTATGGTCATACCTTCAAGTCACTTCAGTATACACCAGTTACATTGCTTCAGCTCCCTGAGATGCCATTTTTGAACACCTAAGACCCAGGTAGTATATCCAGTATAACTTGGGTTACAGATCCAAATCCATTTGTCTTTGCCCATGTGTTATAATCATTTTCTATCCTCACTAAGAAAAACTTTGTGGTTTTAAACTGTCTTTAACATTTTAATGAGTTAGGTTACTGAATCTAAACAATTTGTATGTTCTGTATTTCTATGGCTTTTTAATTTCAAGATAGCTTTTGCAGTATTGTGACATTTCTTTAGTGAGACATGGCTGCTGTTTTCACCCCAATAGCTTTCATTTTGTACATCTTTCACTATAGACATGCTAATGATTATAAGAGAAAATAAACTGTTACAAAGGCATGTTGTGTTATTTTAAATAATGACTAGATATTTATATTTTTCTTCAATGTCACAGAGTATAAGACAACCTCATAGATTTTGTTCCTGCCCTGCTTAAATATCTAGTTTAGGATAACCGTAATCTTAATTAAATTGCCGCTTTGGGGGCTGAACTTGACTAATTCAATCTTAAATGCCCATAAAAATAAAGTATGCACGTTGCACGTTGTTGGAATGGTGTCCTTCCCAATGCCGGTATTGCTCCCGAGTTGGGAAGTAATTGCACATGCTTACAGACTTTTGTTGTGTATTGCTCCCGAGTTGGGAAGTAATTGCACATGCTTACAGACTTTTGTTGTGTAAAGTTTACATTCTTATTATAACCTTAAAGTATTAAATGATTATTGCCACTGGTAAAAGAAATACTTGAATTTCCCAAGTACTTGGAATTGAATTCTCAAGATCAGGGTTTTTCACGCATTTTCTGACCGGTGCTCCCCTTTCCCCATTTCCCATTACTCCCAACAGAAGAGTAGTATAGTGGAATGCACTTGAGATTCAGAAGAGTAGTAGGAGTAGGAAAAGAAGAGGCTAGGTTAAGAGGAAAAGGCCCCAAAGCCTTGTCAATGAGGAATGGGGAAGGAGGGTTTGCTGCCAGGTTTTACTAAGCTCTTTTGAATAAACCCTGCCACTGTAGTCCTCTTTTATTAATGCTTTCCTGACATTTACCCTGTTAGTTGAGGCTCTTCATTGTTCCTGCACTGAGCTGTAGAATTCTCTTTTGTTATAGATTTGCAAACAAGACTTTCCCAACAGACTGAAGGTGAGTTGAACTTTTTATACATTTTATTTTTTTGTCTTTGAAATAAAAGTAAATTTAGTAAGATACAGTAGTCATTTGTAATAGAAATTTGGACTGTTTTAAGAATAGCACATAATATACACATAATATATAAATATCTGTATTTCAGAAGATACTCAAACCATCAAATGTACAAATAAAATGAAAATGGTCTTTTTTTTCCCCATTGCTTTAATTAAAATTTTCAGCACTATATTTATTTTGTGCTCATCTGTGTGTTTTGAGTGTTAAGTTTTATGTAGAAGTTTGGAATTAATATTTCTTCATTGTTACCTTTTATAGACTCGTCTTTTCAGAACATAGTAATGTGTGAGTGTACTTAATATAAGGTTAGAAATCACAGTACAGTGCTGACAGTTTTTAGTTAAGATATGGTATTCTTATTTCAGTGATTTAAGGCCATACCAAGCACTAAGAGGTTTATGCTAAGTTGCACATGCATTTCAGAGATTGAAGGCATTTATAAAGCAAGCTATTATTTCTTATTTTTAATTATGAAGCATGTATGCAGCTTTACAGATAAGAGCATTTTGCTGTGGTGCATGTTTTGTATCATAATTCATATAGGAATATATGAGAAATTGTTCATTCAAGTGTCTGTATATGAAAAAATATGCCATGTTCTGTAATAGCCAAGACTTAAATGCACATTTTTCTAGACATTGAGAGTTATATTGAGTTCTGTTAGATTTTTAAAAAGAAAAAATGGTTTTCTAATTACACTGTTCTGCATTGGTTCAAGTTGAACTAGAATGTTTCTGTAGTAGTTTCTTAGTATTCATAGTACATAATTATAGTAAATTTGATAAATGTGGGAAAAAACTAAGTCGTCTTCAATTTTTTTTTCTTTTATTGAGACAGAGTTTCACTATATTGCCCTCAATAAAGTGCTGTGGTGTCACAGCTCACAGGAACCTCAAACTCTTGAGCTCAAGAGATTGTCTTGCTTCAGCCTCCCAAGTAACTGAGACTACAGGCACCTGCCATAATGCCTGGCTATTTTTTGGTTGTAGTTGACATCGTTTAGCAGGCCTGGACAGGGCCCAAACCCACCACCTTTGGTGTATGTGGTTGACACCATAACCATTGTACTACAGTTGCCAAGCCTCTTCAATTGTTTTAGTATTATTATTATTTTTGTCTGAGTCTCTTGAGTAGCTGGAACAATAGACACCTCTACGATGCCCAGCTAGTTTTTCTATTTTTATTTTTTTAGGGACAGATTATTGCTTTGTTGCCCTTGGCAGGGTGCTGTGCCATCATAGCTCACAGCAACCTTCAGCTCTCGGGCTTAGGCGATTCTCTTGTCTCAGTCTCCCTAGTAGCTGGGACTACAGGAGCCTGACACAACGCCCGGGTATTCAAACCTGCCACCCTCGGTATATGAGGCTGGCACCCTACTAAGTGCTGCCCAAGTTTTTCTCTTTTTAGTAGAGATGGAGTCTCTTGCTCAGGCTAGTTTGGAACTCCTGGGGACATGTGATCAACTGACTTAGCTTCCTAGAGTGTTAACATTACAAGCATGAGCCACCATGCCCTGGGCCTATTTTTTTTAGATTTTGGATATGGGGTCTAGCTACCTTGCCCAGGCTGGTCTTGAACTCATGGCCTCAAGCAGCCACCCTACCCCAGCCTTCTAATGTACAAGGATTACTGATATGAGCCACCACACCCGACCACTTTCATTTGTTTTATGATAAACTATACAAAGTAGTCTTCATTTTTGAGGCCTATAAGTTTCTACTTTCCTCCATAGAATTTGACATTAGTTATTTTAGACTTTTTGTTTTATTTTAAAACAAAGATTGATGAAAGCAATATGCTTATTTAGTGAAGGAAAGTATGAAGAAGCAAAAGCAGTTGTAATTCTACCAAAAAGTCATTCTTTTATGATCTGTGGATCTCACAGCCTTAATTTTTTGTTTATTAGACTATTTCTGGTACTTCCTTAAGTTATTCTAATTACTATAATTTCTAATGTACTGTTTTATCCTTAGCTTTGTTTGCTATTATGTATTGGAATCAATTTTATTCAGATAATATGATTGCGGTGAGTTCTGTCAGAGGTATTATTGGTAATATTTTTGAAAACAGGTAAAACCATTGGAGCAGCTGTCTTAGCATATGTTCTAACTTGAAGCTAGTATGTGTTTTTTTTTTTTTTTTTTTTTTTTTTAATGTTACAGGCTCATTTTGTTTCCCTGGATAGAGTACTGTAGATTACTTTGATGTCACAACTCAAAGCAACCTCAAACTCC
>CAUYPK010154538.1:0-43085 GCA_963574355.1 Loris lydekkerianus | reverse complement strand
CCGGTGATATCGGACCTCGACCTGATATAACTGCCTTTAACCTTTTTTAAGGATACAGGGCCCAAAGGTGAAGGGTAAATAAGGGTAGCAGGGGAAGAAGGCAGGGTAAAAAACCATGTAGGCCCATCCACAGGGGATTTTCTAAAATTTCTTTTCTTCTCTTTTCTAGAACTTCTTAGAGTGTTTTGATCTTGTTTTGCACGATCTCAGATCTGTTGGCATAAAAGTAGCACTTCTCCTGCAAAAAATGTGAGTTAAAAAAAAATTTATTTAAATAAACATTACCGCCCTTTAAGGAAAGAAAATAAAATGTTATATGATATGATTACCAGAAGGTGGC
Organism: Loris lydekkerianus; assembly: GCA_963574355.1. Taxonomy (NCBI): domain Eukaryota; kingdom Metazoa; phylum Chordata; class Mammalia; order Primates; family Lorisidae; genus Loris; species Loris lydekkerianus. The sequence goes on along the minus strand of CAUYPK010154538.1, from coordinate 42,745 downwards.
GCTGTTTTCTGTCTCTCAGCGCATCCCCTACACCGCCACCTGCACTTTCTCTACATTAATTTGACTACATTGAATTGTGCAGCATTTTCCTCACCAGAAATGAGAAGCTCGAATTGATTGATCTTTCCCAAGAAAAATTGTTTGCCTCTATAGATTTTAGGCAATCGCAACCATTTCTATAGCGACTACACTCAAATGAAATGATCAAATTCTCTAATAACCAGTAAATTTTTTCCTGTTATCTTTCTCTTTTAAACTAGAGATGAAAGCTCTTCCTGCTTTCATAAATATTTGCCTTCAAGGAAACCCTGTACATTTTCACAGGGCCGGATCATTTATTTACCTGCTTAACCTGACAGTTCATTAAAAAAAACGTCAAATTTTGAAAGCACAAATGCTATTTGGTTATGACAATGCAATTTGGAATCCAAATCGATGCTGATTCTGAGGTGTAAGATAAAGGACCGAATGAAGTTTACCTGATCCCACTCCACTAGTTCTACAACAGTGTTGTTCAACTTTTTTATCTTATGGCACAGTTGAAACTGTGCAACTTTCAAAACACACTTAAATTATGTTGATCAAAAAGAAAAAAGAGTGAAAGAAAAAGAGTATTCTTACTACGCTTTGAAATTCTTTCGAAAATAATTTAATTAATGATCTTTAAAACTTTTCACAGCACACCCAGGAGCCTCTCACGGCACACCAGTGTTGAAAATCACTGCTCTAGGCTCGGCGCCCCTGTAGCACAGTGGTTATGGTGCCAGCCACGTACACCGAGGGTGGTGGGTTCAAACCTGGCCCTGGCCTGCTAAACAACAACGACAACTGCAACAAAAAATAGCCGGGCATTGTGGTGGGTGCCTGTAGTCCCAGCTACTTGGGAGGTTGAGGCAGAAGAATTACTTAAGCCCAAGAGTTTTAAGTTGCTGTGAACTGTGATGCCACAGCACTGTACCAAAGGGCAACATAGTAAGACTCTGTCTCAAACAACAACAACAAAACAAACCACTGCTCTGTGTGATGCTGAAACTAGAACTCGAAGCAATCTGACCTTTTGAGCAGTGGTGCTGAATGCTGCTCACCTGCCCGGGCCTTCTCGGTGTAAACGTGTAAACACAATGACTAAGTCAATTGTCCGGCCCTTTGGTGTCCAGCCCCTCAGTTTGCCCAGTCTCTCCCCCTGCCCCCTGCCCGCACTTGCTCCCTGGCCTTGGCCTTCACCTCAGTTCTTCCCACCTGCCACCCACTCCCTGACACCTTCACTCATTCCCTCTAATACACTTACTCACATCACTTTGTCTCACCCATTCTTTCCTCCATTTAGCAAACAGTATTTTTTCCAGTATTCTGTCTTTCTGCTGGAACTCATCTGATGTCTTTTCTCCTAGTCCATCTTTTCTGTGTTTGGTCTCTCTCTAGAGTTATGGGGATGGCCAGAGTCTTCCATATTTCTTTCCTGAGGCTTTTCCTCTGAGCTGGGCTGTGTAACCTCACTTTCATCGCCTGGGGGGGCATTCTCGGGACAGTATTTCAGCTCTTACACAAAGAAAACATGCAGAGAGAAATGGAAAAACAGTAAGGAGCTAAACAAAGGGAAGTCACCACAGGGCTTACAACGGCATTTGGCAAGTATAGAAATCAAAGAAAATGCCAACTGGTTTTTTTACTAATAACTAATAACCCAGAGGGAGGGTGATGGGTTGGGCCACATCTATGGTGCATATTTTTATCTATAATTAAAAAAAAAAGAAAAAAGAAAAAAAAAGAAAAAAATAAATATGCATTGTGTATAGCCACAAAAAAATAAATAAATAAATAAATAAAATAAGAAAAAAGAAAAAATAAATAAAAAAAAAAAAAAAAAAAAAAAAAAAAACAACGAATAACCTGGCATTGGTCAAGGGCAGAGGTGTTTTTTGCCTCAGTTTTAAAATGAGATGTGTAAATAACACCAGAGCTAAATATGAACCAGCTGGCATTAGAGTTAGAGGAGGGGGATAGAAGGACACAGGTGACCTCACTGCCTTTAACCACACATCACAAGTGAGTGGTTTTAAACAACTCTCTTTTAAACTCAGTTTCTCAGGACTCTGTTCCCTTATGTATAAAAAGGAAACAGTAATATACATGCCGGTAGCCACAGCCTCTGGACCAGGGGAAATCTTTTTTTTTTTTAGAGACAGGGTCTTGCTGTGTTGCCCAGGCTGGAGTGGCAATCACAGCTCGCTATAACCTTGAACTCCTGGGCTCCATCCTTCTCCTGCTTCAGCTTCCCAAGGAGGTGAGACTTCAGGTGCATACCACCACGTTTGGCCAATTTAAAATTCTTTTTGTAGAGATGGGTCTTGCTATGTTGCCCAGGCTGGTTTCAAACTCCTGACCTCAAGCAATCCTCCTGCTTCAGCCTCCAAAGTGCTAGCATTAAAGGCATGAGTTACCATGCCTTGCATCACTCTGCAAGTTATTTTTTGTATTTTTTTAAATTTTTTTTGAGGCAGAGTCTCACTATGTCACCCTCAGTAAAGTGCCATGGTGTCACAGCTCACAGCAAACTCCAACTTTCTTGGGCTTCAGCAATTCTCTTGCCTCAGCCTCCCAAGTAGCTGGGACTACAGGTGCCCACCACAATGCCAATCTATTTTCTTGTTGCAGTTGTCATTGTTATTTAGCTGGCCCAGGCCGGGCTCGAACCCGCCAGCCTCGGTGCATGTGGCTGGCACCATAACCACTGTGCTACAGGCGCCAAGCCATACTCTGCAAGTTTTGATGCTGGCATTTTTTATGTTTCCACATAAAGGAAAAGACAAGGCAGGTATAGCACAGATGCTGACAGCACTGTAAGATGCATCCCAAGTTCAGAGTTGTCAAAGCATTAAAGAAAAATGCCTTCCAATTCATGAAATATAGTGCTTTAGACAAGTTGCAGAAGGTTCTATTATATTTTAAGCTGTCTTTTTTCAATCTTTTGTGAAATCTTAGTATCCAGTGTTATAAATCCAGGTACCTTATAATGAGAATGCTTGCCAGCATGGTGACTAGATTATTTTAAGAGTAATTGGTGCACCTAAAAACCAAGTCCAAATTGTTGAAACTGAAACTGAAATCAAATAAGATGCTCAGAAAAGGTTTCTACCAAGCTGATGTTAGGGTGCAAAGATAAATCTTTATCAATGATTTTATCAATTCTTATCAGTTGCTATGTAAATTCAGTTGCTCAAGAAAACATGACTTTAGGCTTAGCATTAGGAGCATGAATGGACTTGTTTCTTTAAAAATAGGTGTAAAGTAGGATGACTAATCTGGAACAAGGAAGAGTTTATCAGCAAGAAGTTTGAGGACCAAATTATTTTGTCAAATTCTTTGCAATTCCACTTCCATTCCAGAAGCTGGGGAGAAAAAATATGCCACAAGTCAGAGAAGGTAAAAGGTTTCTAGATGACTCAGAATGAATTGTGGAGAGTTAACAAATTTGAAAATATAGCCGAGCGTTGTGACAGGTGCCTGTAGTCCTAGCTGCTTGGGAGGCTGAGGCAAGAGAATTGCTTGAGCCCAAGAGTTTGAGGTTGCTGTGAGCTGTGATGCTACAGCACTCTACCAAGGGTGACAAAGTGAGACTCTGTCTCAAAACAAACAAACAAACAACTTGAAAATACAACCAATCAGCTCAATATGACTTTTCTCAGTTACCCTAGTATTGAATTCTTTGCAAACCCCACTAAGATGATGGTATAATGATTTTGTTTTGCTAATACACTATAACTCTAAAATAGAATTGCTAGTACAAAGCACCACGTGTTTAAGTGCAAAATGAATTTAGAGGCTGGAATGAGCTTTGTATTCTAGTTTGGTACTTAAAAAATGGGGCCCAAATGCTGGGCAGGATTTTTTTTGTTTTGTTTTGCAGTTTTGCAGTTTTGGTCGGGCCACCACCTCTGGCATATGGGGCCAGTTCCCTACTCCGTTGAGCCACAGGAGCCACCCTGGGCAGGAATTTTTGAGTTGGTGAGTTTAAAACGACTTCACCAACACAGCTGAAGAGAGAGGCAGCCCCAGAGGTTGCAAGACTTGGGCTATGAGTCTGATCCTGCTCCTTGAGTAAAACCCCTTTCCTCTCTGAACCTCCTATTTGATACTCCAGGATCTTAATTGTCTTTATTATTATTTTATTTCTTTTTTTCTCATATTACCTTGGCCTACTGTCTGTTTTCAGCCAGCAGCTTTCTGGGGCATTCTGTGCAAGCTCAGACTCATTTTGTGGGGCCAGCCTTGCACCTCAAAAAGCTTGTGTCTTTCTGGATTTTTCTACAGGACTTCTACTCCACTGTGGACACCCCCAGACTGTGCTAAAAGTACAGCCATGGAGTGCAGGATAATGAAGAGCCCCTTACCTAAGTGGAGGTGGAAATGTGAGCCAGACAGAGCCAGCAGTTGGATGCTGTGCTTTTATGGTTGCAGATGGACAGTTCTGGATAGCATTCTGCACACTTCTCGGAAGATCCCTGGAGAATCAAGCTCTCATTTCCCCCAACCACAGCCTCCTATCAGGCACCCCTACATCAGCTTGTCCTCTCCCCTCTCCCCTCCTACCTCCTCCTTGCTGAGAACACTGCCTGTATGAGAGTTTTACTGCTGCATAAAAAAATCATTGCACATTTTTTTTTAACCTATATTAAACTCATTAGGTCGAGATCTGAGTAAGATCAACTGTGCTTAGGATCTTGCTAGGCTGAATTCAAGTTGTCCACCAGGCTGGGTGCTTTTCTGGAGACTTCAGGAAAAAATCTGCTTTCAAGGCCATGCAGGTTGTTGGTGGAATCCAGTTCCTTGCAGCTGTGGGACTGAGGTCTGTGTTTTCTGTGGGCTGGGGCATTATCAGCTCCTTGATGCTGCCCTCAGGTTCTCTCCACCTGCCTCTCACCATCTTCAGGGCCCGGGATGCATATCAACTCCTTGGGTTTGGAACCTTTCTCAGAATTTCCCTTCTGCAACAACCAGAGAAAGCTTTCTGCTTGTAAAGTAGAAAGGGCTCATGTTATTAGGTTAGGATTACCTAGATGATCTCCTTTTGATTAACTCAAAGCCAACAGATTAGTAACTCAATCACATCTATCAAGTCTCTTTCACTACATCATGTTAACGTAATCCCTAACCTGACATCTCATTATATTCATAATCCTAGAGATTAGGATGGAAAAACTTGGGGAAAGAGTTTTAGAATTCTGCCTATGATTCCTCCCAACTAAACTTCTTGTACCCAAATCCTTGCCTCAGGCTCTGTTTTCAGGACACCCTAATACCAAATGACCACTCTAGTTGAGCTTTCTACTTTTCCACCCAAATTCAAGATTTTAGAGATGTTTACTAATTTTCTGGTCATTTTCATGACTGGAAACATGAATGCAAAGTAAGGGTAAGAATTAAACAATTTCTCACACTTTCTTAAGAATGTCTCAGCTATTCAAACCTAAAGAAAGCTGACAGCTCCTTTCCTTTTGATCTTCTAATTGTATAGTACATCTCACTTTGGGTTTTATCTTCTTTCTTTTTTCTCTAATCTGCAAGGTTTACTGCATTATCTCTTTTACTCTTTACAAGAGGCCTAAGCAATTTCATTGCCCTGATTTTCTAGTCAGATACTGGGGCTCACCCAGTTTCAGACAATTTCTGAAGTTCACACAGCTAGTCATGGCAGAAATTGGGTAGATATCCAGGTCTGTCTGATGCCAGCTGCCTGCTTTTTCTATTTTACCTTGCTGCCCTCCAAAATTAAGCAAATGAAGCAAATAACCTAAGAGGAGATTTTGCACAGCCCCCAATAGAAATATACCTTAAGTGGTTGAGTTAATAATGACATTGGTTGTTGAATAATGACATTCAGTGCACACCAGCCTTATGGAAATTACAGGGCATAGTGATGACCTCAGATTGTAGTCTTGATTTTCTCTGATAGGACTTCTTCTTTTAGAAAATTCATCAAACCTCAGAGAACACACACATCCCTATAAAAATTCCCAGGCTTTCATTGTAACAAAAGTGTTCATTAAACAGCAATCTATTATTTGCAGCATAAAAATTACTTATTGTCAGGCATATAAACAAATAGTTCCCCACAGATATCTCTTCCTAGAAAATTTTACATGCTGATCCTTTTGAAGGAAACTGAGAAAGTGTGAAATACACAAAAGTTGAAACAAGATAGCAAGATATTTGGAATTTCATCGATTTCAAATGATGGCATGAGAACCTTAGCTAGCCAGACACTTATGGTCACTTACTTTGGAAGAAGAATTTCTCTGAAAAGCAGAATAGCAGATTGAATTTGAAAATCAATAGTTTCTTTGAAAGTTATTCCTGCTTTAATGATGCATTTATTTACCATATGAGACATTATCATCCTATCAAGGATCAAGGTCATTCTTGACAGGAGTGGGGATTTTCTCTACATGCTACATGAAGGAAGGAAGGAAGGAAGGAAGGAAGGAAGGAAGGAAGGAAGGAAGGAAAGGAGAGAGAGAGGCAGAAAGAAAGAGAGAAAGAAAGAGAAGGAAGGAAAGGAAAGGAAAAAAGAAAGAAAGAGAGAGAGAAAGGAAGGAAGGAAGGGAGGAAGGGAGGAAAGAAGGAAGAGAAAGACAGGCTGAATTTTTATGAATAAAGAAGAACAGTAGATGCCTTACTTTAAAATTTGTGATGGCTTTAATTTTATCATTACAGTTGCCCTTGAACAACATGGGTTTGAACTGCCCAAGTCCACGTATATGCAGATTTTCTTCCAGCTCTGCAACCCTTCCTCTTCTCCTCCTGAGTCTCCTCAAAGTGAAGATGATGAGAATAAAGATCTTTAGGAGGATCCACTTAGTAATAGTAAACGTGTATTTTCTTCCTTATGATTTTCTTAATGACACTTTCTTTCTCTAACTTACTTTATGGTAAGACTACAGTATATAGAACACACATGCAGAATATGTGTTAACTGTTACGTTATTACTAAGGCTGCCAGTCAGCAACAGGCTATTAGCAGTTAAGTTGAAAGTTCTATGTGGATTTTTGGCTATGTGGGGATCAGCGTCCCTAGCCTCCTTGTTGTTCAAGGTCAATGGTATATATATATTTTTAATTTTATTATTATTATTATTATTATTATTGCAGTTTTTGGCCCAGGGCCGGATTTGAACCTGCCACCTCCGGTATATGGGGCCGGTGCCCTACAGGTGCATGACAGACATACGCTTTCAGATACAAAGTATTCTGGTACACCAGAACACCCTCAGTTGTTACCTTCATTTACCTTTGCAGCCAAGCAGAGTGTGAACCATGCTGTGCGCAGTCCTAGCGCCATCTGAGGTTCGAATGTAAGTTTCATGGGGAATGTTCAAGGGCCTTGAGGCTCCGGAGCTGGAATGTTCACACCAAGAGCAGAGCAGGAACCAACACAGGCTTCAGTTCAGATTCTTGTCTCCTCTTCTTTTGGGAGTTCCTGACATGCAGGCAAATGTGTGCATTGCATGTGAACTGGGGCATGGTCCATGTCCTGCTGTCTTCAGCGTCCTTCTCTGTCCCCCATCTCAGCTTACAGCTTCCCTCCTGCACCTCTACCTGTCAGGGTGCCTAGCCTGCCTCTATCTTTCCCAAATCACATGTTTTAAGTGTACTTGCCAAGATAATAAAGACTTACACATTACATTTCTCAGTAATTACAATGGTCTGAATGTTTGTGTCCCCGCCGAAGTTCACAGTCTGAAATCCTAATCCTTTGGGGTTGATGGTATTAGGAGATGAGACCTTTGAAAGGAGATTAGGTCATGAGGGTAAAACCCTCATGAATGGGATAAAAGGAACCTGAGGGAGCTCTTCTACCCTCTTTTTGCCACATGAAGGTACAGAAAGAACCTGGCCATCCACCAGCCGGAAAGCAGGCCCTCACCAGACAATGAATCTGCCAGCACCTTGATCTTGGACTTCCCAGCCTCCAGAACTGTGAGAGGTAAGTGTCTAAGCCACAACTTATTAATAAATTGTTTAAGCCACCAGTCTATAGAGAAGAGTGTTCAGCTGAAAAGCACCTGCTGTAAGAGAACCACTCATAATGAAAAGCAGTCATTGCTAATATTTCCATGAGGGGTGGGTCAAGGGGGAGAGAATTATCCGGAAGATTCACCATTTTTAATGGTTACAGTCTTTTAACATCCGTTGGAAGAAAGTCTAGGGAAGGCTCTTCCCAGCATCTTTAGTCCTGCTCACTCGAGGACTTCCTGCTGTCCCGTTCACATAGCCAGACTTCCTTTACTCCTGTCACTTGTCACTTTTCTCCCTCATTGCTTTTCTCCTCTGTTTCTCCTCTGCCTCATATTTGCATCCACCTCCCTCTTCAGTTCCAGGGCCTTCTCCCTTTCAGCGTCTGCCAGACACAGACCCCACCCCCAGAGGAGCAGCGCAATGACCTAGAACATCATTGTGCATGGGCATCAGGAGGCCTGGACTCTGGGTCTCAGTGTTGTGAATACTCCTCAGAAACAGGTGTGGGAAGAGACAGTTCCCTGGGCCTCACTTTGGGGAGTGTTCTCTACATCCCTTTAGTGCTGACAGTGGCAGAGTTCAGTACTTGATTTATTTTGTAATGATCTATTTCCTTTCCTCTCGAGATCCCTAGCTAATTCCACCAGAGGTGAAATAATTCAAAACACGGCTCCTCAAAGAGTGTGACCCATGAGACATTCATTCAAGCATCATTGAAAAGCTTGTTAGAAACCTGAGGCCCACCCTAGACCTGCTGAGTTAGAATCTGTATCTCAGTGGGGGCCCCCAACGCTCTGTGTGCTTCTGAGGTTTAGAAGCACCTTTCTAAAGAAGGGTTCAGGCCCCGAGTTCTGAGCAGGGGAGCACAGTTCCTGGTAGCATGAGGTCCACGTGATGGAGGGTGGCCAGCAGATTCCAGGAAGCCCATTTCTTTATGGTTACAGTTTTGACATTCACGTCTGTGACCTCAGAGTGCCTTCCTGATGTTATATCTGGAATGGTGCCCCGGTGTAAGATCCAGGAACATGCTTTTTACCAGCAACAAAGAGCCAAATATACCTCCTGGGATAAAACAGAAGCCAGTAATAAATGAGCTTAAGGAAAAATGAGCCTATCCTTCCTGCTTCTTGGAGACTTTATTCTCCTCCAAACATCAGTTGTTTACCTGGCCTCACATCTCTGAATTCCATCTTTCTAAAGGGGGAGCCATTGCCAGGATTCATTCTCTCTTCTGTTGCCTTTCTGATTTCCTTGAATTTAGTATTCTTAACAGTTTTCCCTGAAATAATATTCATTGAATAAGATAATGATCAAAAGCTAGTAAAGGTGGCCAACACATCTGGCATCAGACTCAAACTCTGTTCTGGTTACATATACTCCAAAATATGATATTCTGTGTTTAAAGCAAATGAATGAAACGACTCTTTTCAACTTCTCTGTGCTGTGAAACTTTTTTTTGGTGATAACTCTCCTACGAGACAAAAGTATTTAATTTATAGACTCAGGGTATCAATGTGAAGTCATAGTAATAGTTAAATACCAGTAATGGTTTTATTGTTCTCACTTTTTAAAATTAAAAATATAGTAGATTCTAAAATTCTTCTCTTGTAGTCTAATAAATCATTTTGCACTCACCAAAAAAAAAAAAAAAAAAAGAATCAAACTCTGGCCTGGCTTCTTTCTTGATACCAAAAGGTTGCTTCCCAAATACTTGCTGGGTTCCCCTGCAGAGACAGCTGCTGTGGACGTGGGGCCGCTGCTAACCCTGGATGGGGGGGGTGGGGAGAAATTAAGTTAGGTTAAAATTAGACAAAGAAATCTGACAAGTACCCTGACAATAATCAAGTACACGAGATGAGGTTTATATTAACCAGTGTGATGTAAAAGCTCCTAATTCTATATGAAATCAGCACATCGTACCCCATACATGCATTAATATATACATGATCTATGTGTTTATGATTTAATAAAAAAAAAAAATTAGAGAAAGAAGTTTTAGATTTCATAGTACCTCAAGTAACACATAGCTTCAACCTCTTCTTCACAAGAGCAGAGAGAACTAGAAGATAATTTTTAAAGTACTCTGAACTGCAGAAATAAATATTATATAAGCAACACCCATTAGAGTCGATGCATTTTAACATGTTAGTCTCTCAATCAGAACTGGCGTGTCTTGTTTGCCACTTTGTTCTAGTAAGCTTAGATATCTGATTTTGAAGCCATAAGTTAGAAAACAAAGATGGCCAGGCATGATGGCTCATGCTTCTAATTCTGCAACTTTGGGAGGCCAAGGTAAGGGGATTGCTTGAGCCCAGGAGTTTCAGGCTGCAGTAAAGTATGATCACACTGCTGCACTCCAACTTGAATGACCGAGCAAGACTCTGTCTCTAAGAAAAGAAAGAAAGAAAGAAAGAAAAAGAAAGAAAGAAAGAAAGAAAGAAAGAAAGAAAGAAAGAAAGAAAGAAAGAAAGAAAGAAAGAAAGAAAGGCAAGATTTGCTACAGGTAAGTGTACCATGACAACCATTTGGGGTGGAAGCCACAGGGGAAAAAAGTACAAAAATACTATATGCCAGCATTTCTCAACCTGTGGGTCACAACACACAGGAACTGTATTAAAGGCTCGAGGCATTAGGAAGGTTGAGAACCACTTCAATGCACACGTTCAAACACACACACGCAAACAGTGGTTAATATAGTAGTAGTTAAAATAAAGGCACTTAAGCATAAATTACAGTTTAACTATTAAAAAAAAATCTATAACTAAAGCACAAATGTCATTTAGACAAATTTTCATTTAAAATAGTTAAAGTAAAATTTTGAAGTGCCATTCAAGGATTCTGAGTGCATGGAGTTTTACACTACCTCACTACTATATTAATCTTAAATATTTTTAAGTGTTTAGTGTTTTTAAAGAGACTCTCATACAGTTTCTCTCATCCAAACAGACTAGCAAAAACTTTAAATGAGTTTGATTAAATGACTAAAGGAAGATATATGGATTTTTAAACACAAGGCAAGAATCATCTTTATAATCAGATGATTCCTTTGACTGTCACCGAAATTACAGATAAAATATTTTAGAGCTATGGTTTGAACTCCCAGGATGAGGACGGTATCAGTCCATGTGTGGCCTCTCAGGAAATGGGTCACATAGCATCACCACCTGAGCTCTGCCTCCTGTCCCATCCCCCACCCTTCCACTCTATATCCCCATCCATGGAATAATTGTCTTCCATGAAACTGGTCCCTGATGCCAAAAAGGATTGGGGACTGCTGTTTTAGAGTGAACTGGGGTGCTCTAGGGAAACAGAGCCAATAAGATGCATACATGTAGAGAAAGAGATTTATTATAAGGAATTGACTCATGAAATTAAGGAAGCTAAGAAGTCCCAAGACTTGTCAAATGAGTCAGCAAGCTGGAGATGCAGGACAGCCACTGGTTCAGTTCCAGTCTGAGTCCACAGGCCCGGGAACCAGGAGAGATGACGATGCAGTTCTAATCCCAAGGGTGGCAGGCTTACGCCCCTAGAAAGAATTGATGTTTTCATTCAAGTTTGTGTCTGAAGGCAGGTAGAGGGCTGATGTCCCAGTCTGAAGATCATCATCAGGCAGGAGAATTCTCTTTACACAGAAAAAGTCAGCCTTTCAGTTCTGTGCAGAATGAGCCCCACTCAGAGTTGAGAGAGAAATCAGCTTTACTCCGTCTACTAATTCAAATGTTAATCTCATGAAAAATGCCCTCCCAGACACACCCAATATCTGGGAACCCCAAGGCCCAGTCAAGATAACACACAAAATTAACCGTGACATGGAGATATTACAGAAGAAAGAAATGCATGCAGACTACTACCTCTCAGGCCAGAAGACGCTTAGCAAGTTCTTGGTCCAACTTCTGAAAATAATACTCAAGATCTTTCTACAATAACTCTGATAAGTGATACTTCAACCAAAATTTAAACTTCTTAAAAGATAGAGGAATAATTACTTCTCTTTCCATTTCCTCATTTTTGAGTAACTCTGCTCTTAGAGCATTTTTTTTTTTTTTTTGCAGTTTTCGCCAGGACTGGGCTTGAACCCACCACCCCTGGTATATGGGGCCCGTGCTTGGCCTGCCTTAGAGCATTCTTTTCTGTACTAAATTATACTCTCCCTCCTTATAGCATCTACCAATAATACTTAGCTTTATCTGTTTTGGCCTACTTTCACAGGAAGAAAATTCAGGAACAGGACTAAGGAGAGGTGAGGTTCTATCTTCAAATATTTTAAGACCCATTAAGTGACAGAGAAATTATATTTCTGTTCTCAGGCCGTCTATGTGTAAAAGTCATGGAAAGGCCAAAGAAAAACTTCAATGGCGATTACTGTCCAACAGTGTAATAAGCTGCTTGGAGAAAAATGAGTTTTTCATTATTGGAGGCTTTCTAATTAAGGCTTCATGGCCAATTGTCAGGGTGCTATAGAAAATGTTTTTTTGTTCCATGATATATTGTGTCTTATCAACTCTAACTTCCTCCTACTTACCATGCTGTTGTGCTTTCTGAATTATAACTCCATGTTCATCACCTTTAAAATAATAATAACAATGATAATAATAATTAACACTAACATTTATTTAGTGCTTGTATGGTAACAGGCATTGCACCAAGTATTTTACATATGTGACCTTATTAACAACCCTATGACAGGGATGATATTGTTAGTTTTCTCAGCTCAAGATCGGGTCAACCAAGGTTTACAAAGATTAAGCATCCTGTCTTCATATGATAAGGATTAAGAAGAAACAGATCAGTGGTTGCCAGGGATTGACAGTGAGGGCAGGGATTGATTACAAAAGTCCATGAGAGAAACTTTTTAGGTGATGGAACTGTTCTATCGCATTATGGTAGTTACATGGCCAACTGCATTCATCAAAACTCGTAGTAAAAAGGGTAAATTTTACAACATAACTTATATCTTAGTAAACCTGACTTTAAAAATCTTGCCTTTGATCATACAGCTAGTTGTGTTACGAGGATATTTGCGAATTCAGATCCTGAAGTTATTTGCTCCTTGCCCACGGACTATAATTTAAGTTACTGGTGCCATATTTACGACAGTGTACTTGGCCTCAGTTTATAGTCTATGTGGTCATTTTTCTGTGAGGATTTCTCTGTCAGGATAATTTTCACCACATTGTACTGTATTTGTCACTGTATTCATCTCTATAAATTTACTTTTTAAATTCATAGTTTCCAATCTGGCTACACTCAGATTAACTTGAAAGCAGAGACTTTTTTTTTAACTCTCTACAATTATAAGCTCTATAAGTTTAGTATCTTTAAAGGACATGATGATTCAGTCAACATGATTCTTTTTTCTCAACAAATACTACTAGGAAAACTGAGATTCAGATTCAGCAGAAAGAAACATTTTAGATAGTCTCTGCCACAGAGGGGTAGACCTGGTGCCCACTAGAGTAAGGGTGGGTTACGTCAGAGAACAAAGTATTTCTAAAATCACCTTTAACTGAATTTACTCAAGTTCCGCCTTACTAGATGTTCAGTGATTTCTCCAAAGGCATGTGGAAAATTGATGGGATTTAAATACAGAACGTTGTGAGAGATAAGAGCCTGGCTTTGTGTCCAATCTCCCTCACCTTTCTTTCTGCACTCACTTCTCTTTTTATTTTAGAGACAGAGTTTCATTTTGTCACCCTTAGTGGAGTGCTGTGGTGTCACAGCTCACAGCAACCTCCAGCTTTTGGGCTTAGGCGATTTTCTCCTTTTTTTATTCTTGCAGTTTTTGGCTGGGGTCAGATTTGAACCCACCACCTCATGTATACGGGGCCGGCGCCCTACTCCTTTGAGCCACAGTGCTGCCCTTAGGTGATTGTCTTGCCTCAGCCTCCCGAGTAGCTGGGACTACAGGTGCCCACCACAACACCTGACTATTTTTTGTTGCAGTTTGGGTGGGGCCGGGTTTGAACCCACCACCCTTGGTATATGAGGCTGGCACCCTACTCAATGAGCCACAGGTGCCACCCTACACCCACTTTTCTTTTGTGGGCTTGGAGATTCCTCCTGAGGGCAGTTTGAAGGCAAGATTTTGAGGCAATGGAGGAACGAAGTCACAATGAGTAAACACTTATATAAACGAGGGATATTTGAAAAATGAACATGTCTAGAAATATTTTCCAGACCATTTCTTCAATTGCAACTGGAAGTTGTTGAAAGTGAAAGTTGCCAAAATAATCTAAATGTCCTTTTTATCACTAAAGATGAGGATAAAAGGGTCAAGAGAGAGCTCTGCCTAAGCTGGGAAATGTTTTGAAAGGCAAAAAAGTGTAATTCCTATTTTCTTCACATCTATTTGGGATGCCTAGGTCAGATCTGGACATACCATCCTAGTCTCTGAGTCTTTCCAGAGTCAAGGTGACAATAGACTAAACGTGGCCACAAATTCAGGGTGCTAAGATCCCTCGGCCCTGAAGGCCTTAAGAGAGAGCTGAATTAGAAGCTTAGTGCTCGTAGTGGGGACCCACAGGATTTGGGGGCAGCAGTTCCCTGCAGACACAGCTGCCCAGGTCACTGCGAGGCAAGTGATATGACTAACAGTCTTTCAGGTAGGGACTCCAGGGCTCTCCTTCCGCCTGAGTGCATGACCTCAAACAAGCCTTCCATGTCTTCCCTGCGGTATGAAATGTACACAATCCCTGGCGCAGATTTCAGGACAAAGCTGGTATCATCTCAATAGCTAATGTATTAAACACTGTAAATTCAATTTCAGTCTGACATTGGGAGTGTGGAAATTTCCTCATTTTCAGTATCTGACATGGCTCACTCACGTGAGAACGTCTTTCACAGTGTTCAGTGTGCAGCTCATCAGGGGATCAGCAAGCCCTCTGAATTGAGTAAGATAAAGGCTCATTTTAAAATAGAAAAATATTGCCCCATCGAACTTGTGTCAATGTGAGAAACAGCAGACAGCCGTTTCTTAAAGTTGCTCAATTGTGGTAGGAAAGGTTAAATGAAAGGGACAAATTGCCTCATACGTCCCCCACTCCAAAGCACAGACGTGGCAGTCATCCGAGGCAGCTGTCTAACCCAGGAAGACCAATAATGAAAAAGCAAAGAAGTAAATGTCTACTGGAGTGAAATGCTATCTATGAAATGTAAACACAGGCAGGCCCTGGGTTATGAGTGAGATAGGTTCTGTAGGTCTGTTCTTAAGTTGAATTTGTGTATAAGTTGGAACAGGTGCATTTACGTATTACCTGCAATAGCCATTTGTAAGTTGTATGTCAGCCAGATGTTTGTAACCTGGGGACTTATTGTAATAGCTCAAACATGTGAGCCGCACACGTGCCACATGTTTGTAACACGGGGAGTGCCTTATATGAAGTAAGCTCCCTATAACATGGAATTGCTTAGTCCAGTGTGCAGCAAGATTTGGTAATATGAACATTTTCATACTATGAGCAGTGAAGTACAGGAGACTAACAGTACATTAATCTCAGAATTTAGTTACCATTACTAGCTTTTCGATGTGGTTTTTTAAGTTTAACTTTTTTTTTACAAATATGGTCTTATTTGAGACTCAGCAAAATTCTTGGAGAGAGTAGACTTATCCTACTGAGCCACCTGTTTCCAGGTGCCAATGATTCTGGAAGGCCAGGAAAACCAACAAGAAAGTCCTAGAGGTCGCCTGACTGTGTGCACGTGAGGGCTCCTCACAGCCACATTTCCACTTACTTTTCTGAATCTGGTAAGTAAATGAACCACCACGCCCAGCCTGAGGCTAGCAATTTGAGACCAGCTTTAACAACATTCTAAGACCCCCATCTCTAAAACAAAACAAAGCAAAAAACCCCCAAAAATAGCTGGGCACAGCAGTCCCCTGTTACCAGCTACTGGGGAGGCTGAGACAGGAGGGTTGCTTGAGCCCTGGAGATCAAGAGTGCAGTGAGCTATGATCATGCCACCATAGTCCACCAGGGCAACAGAATGAGATCCTGTCTCAAAAACAAAACAAACCAAGGCTGAAAATGGGGCATGCTGAGGGGAAGACAGCCCTGGTCTTTATTTTGCTTTAGCAAGTCAGGTTCTCATAACACCACACAGACCATTACAAATCTGTGGAGGAGCAACGTGTAAGGGGGGAAGGAGAAAAGAAGAGGTAGGAGTTGGGGACAGAGTATGTGGAGTCAGCCACAGGGGTGACGCCACAGTGCGGGGCTGCAGTGGCTGCCTGTGAACCCACTGTTTCACTTGGTCACAGCACCTGGTCATCTCCTCTGTGGCCTGCTACGGTCAAGTGAAAAGAGTAATAGGAGGGTCAGGAGGCCTGCGCACTGACTGGGTGAGAACATGGTGTACAGCAGAGCCTCAGTTTCCAGATCTGTAAAATGGAGGAGCTGGAGCAGATGAGATCTGGAGCCCCAGCCTTGTAAGTTATGACAGCATCAAGAGAGCATAATTTGAACTACAAAGATTTTGTATTATGATAAATAAGCTTCACCACTTCCTACTGTGTGAATGTTGCCAATTCACTGTGCTTTTCTAAGCCCCATTTTCTCACCGTGTGTACCATGGTTCCTCTTGGGGTGTTGAGGAGATGAAATGAAATCCTGCCATGAGGAATGGGCATAGTGCTTATGGTGTGATGGAGATGAGTTTCCATCCCCTTGTTGGGGGTCTTTGGTGAGTGCCCCCATCAGAGTCCTGATTCTAGCAGGACTTTCCAAAGGGGGGATCCCCAGGGAGGGAGGAGATGGAGTTCTGCCCCCCAGCAAGCCTTTGAGTCCTGAGCATCAGTGGATTCACTTCCCTTACATGTAAGAGGAAGGCACTATTACTTGTCCTGCCTACCTCTTAAGGCAACTGCGAGAGTGAACGAGGATGCTTCAGGAGTGTTTTACGACCTCTAAAGAGTCATTCAAATAAATGGCAGCATGAGAGGAGAGAAGAGGTTGAGCATCTCTCCACCCAGGGGCCTCCAGCTCACTCCTGGACAGTGACCGTGCACGCTCCTAGACCATTGCCCATTCCCAGGTGCTGTTGGAGCAAATTCAGGGAGCAGGTGTTCCTAATATACTTAAGAATTTATATATTGAGCTTTGTAATTTTATGTTTAGCCTGTGAGACTTCTGAGAGGGACCCCCCTTCACAGTGCTGGATGTACAGAGGATTTACATCTACACTGGCTTTCTTCTGCATAGGCAAGGGGGATAGTTAAGTGGGGATGTATTCCCTTTCTACCACGTCTTTAACAAGCTGTGCAACTACATATAGAAATTTTTGGTGACTATTATATCAGAGAAAGTGCAAGCGCATTTTTATAACTATAATGGCAGAGACTGGAAGGGCTTCCTTTCTGTGGCTTCAATGCTCATATCCCTTGCTTTTCTGAGAAACAGATCAACTGTGTTTCTAACATGAAAAGTGTGTTCTAAGAAAACACATGGAAAGCATCTCAAGTTTGTGCCTCCCTGATCGCCAAACCCTAATTCTGCTCATTTAAAATTTTTTGCCCACTGGTCTCCACTCTATGGCTTCCCAACAGTGTGATGGTGTAGTCTCCATGTAAGACCCTTTGAAAAAATTACCCACTATTTCTAAATGACTGATCCCTCCAAATAATTAAAAGGGTGTTTGAATGAAAGAACAGCTTGTAGGAAAGTACAGAGGATGCCATGACATGTGTTTCCTCTCATTCCTTCCAACTTTTAATTTCCATTAGGTATCAAAAAGAAGTCAAAACTCCAGTCACACCCTGGGGATGTAGATGGGATTTTGGAACTTTCAAAAAATGATGACTGTCTCTTCACATATTTTCTTGGTCATCTTAGAAATAGGCACCCAGTGAAGAAATTAGACCTCTGGGATGGGTTGAAGAGAACTACTCTGGAAAATGAACCAACAGAATTGATTCATTTACTTGACTACCTTCTGGTTGTTTCCAAGCTTCCTCTAGGTACCTATTTAAAAGTCAGTGGCAATTATGTAATAATGATGTAAACAGTGGTAAGGTGCACAACGAAAACACAGTAGGTAGGATAGCAGTCGTGCAAACTTAAAGAAGTATGATGACATGTCTGTTATGCGATGAGTCATTATCCTGTGGCAGATTCTTACACTAATTTGGAAACAGTACTACATACATAGACCAACAACTGGGGGGAAAATGCAAAGCTATCAGAAGGTTTGCAAATATCCAGGTATTTGGTGTTGTGTAGGCAACTTAGCTAATAACTTCTATATAGTCTTGGTGTAATAAAGATTGAAATGACAAGCTGCTAGGCTACTATTCGTTTAACTCTCAACTACAAAACCAAACCAATCCCTTAAAAATGATCCTTCCACGTACTGACACAAGGCCAGCCAAATATATTGAAAAAGAACAGAGACCTTTTTCATCTCTCTCTAGCAGGTCTTCCCAACTCATCCTCGTTGAGAAGCACCAAATTATACGTATCTAATGAGGTTAGTGGTCCTGTCACATATCTTAAGTCAAAACTTGATAGACTGTTAGCAGCTTTTTGGATCATCCATTTAAAAAAGTGTCAACCCAAATTTGTACGATTTGGAAAAATGAATCCTATTTGATTAAGTATCCAAGAACAAACATTTTCACAGTGAAATGTTTCAAAGCACAGAAGGATACTGCAGCCATGGGCAAAAACAGAAACCAAATATGAATGCTCCTTGAAGAATTCTAAAAACAGTAGAATCAAAACCAGAACCAAGTACCAACACTCGCCCCCCCCCCCAAAAAAAAAAAAAATCTTAACTGTCTCACTAAACAAATCTAAAAATCCACATTGGACACCAACTCTGCTTTATAAAAACAAAACCAACACATTTGAGAGTATGTTATTTCCATCAACATAGTTATTCTTAACCCATTAGGAATAATCTTATTTTATAATGGAGAAAAACATTAAAATGGACAAAAATTAATTTCTTCCTTTCCAACCAGTGATATCTAAAGACAAGAAGTTCTCTCTTGTTTAATATGATTGAGATGTTAGTTTTAGGAGGCAGACAAGCACACAAGAATCTGAGGAGTTGAGAAGTAAGAGATCAGCTTTGAGAATAAAGTGTAGTCTTGCTCTCAAGGAAAAACCTCCCAGCTGTGCTCTTCTTGTTGAGAACATTCTAGGAATTTAGAGCTTGTATTATTTATATTCGCTTCTTAGTTTGCAAGGGAGGAGGAGCAAGGCTGGGACCTGTCCAGTCACAGACTTTATGCCTACAGTATTCTTGTCTAGGGTTCAGTTCAGGCAACACCACCTCTCACCTCGATCTAGAACATTGGATGTTCAAAGTCAAGCTGCCAACAAAACAAAGGGACAAAGGTCAGTGGCCACCAACTGGCTATCAAATTCTTCTGAAGTCTTCACATTCTCAAATACCACTTGAACAGATGCCTTCGGAGTTTCTTAAAGAAAATGTAAATAATAACTAAGAAAATGCCATGAAGGCTATGTTAACCAGTTTGATGAAAATACTTCAAATTGTATATAAAACCAGCACAGTGCACCCCATGCTGCATTAATGTACACAGCTATGATTTAATTAAAAAAAAAGTTAAAGCATCTAACAGGGTTATCTCCCAATTGACTCTTCCAAGATGACATCAAAGTAGCAGACCATGAGAGACAGCTCTCCTATAGAACTTCATGCTCCAGGTAATTCACAAGCACAGAAATCCCTCCATTTAAGGACCAGTGCCTTGGGTGGGTTGACTCTGGACACACATGGTTTTCCATATTTTCACTGACCAATCTCTATACCGAGAAATGACCCATGAGATCTGGGTTCCAAAGACATTTCCTGATTCACTTCTTAGGACTGTGACTGTTCAAGGATAAAATTCTGAGAACTAGGAAAACCTCCTACATGTCACTATAGTAGAAACTGAGCCAGAGTAATTCTGGGTGGAATTTCACTTTCCACTCAGACGTCAGTACAGTTCCAGATGCGCCATCAATGTGAGTAAACAAAATGTGCAACTTGGTATTCTTTTGGTCAATAGTTTAAGTTATTAGCTTGGAAGGTTTACTTTTGGGAAGCAAAGTAATATTTCAAAATAATATCTCAGATGGAAGCAACATCATTAAGAAGTTACAAAAATTCCTTAAATCCCAACATATACAGTACTCTAAGTTCAGAAATTCCTTTTTAAAATTTATTATTTATTTTTTGAGACAGGGTCTTGCTCTGGCTCAGGGCAAGAGAGAAAGACTCTGCCTCAAAAAAAGAAATAAGACACACACACATATATGGGAAAAAGAAAAAAGCACTGAGAAATACTGCTCTAGGCCATGTTCCTAAACTTTTCAGTGACTGAAAAATGCCATGTACTAAATGGGTGGTTTGTGTATTCATTCATCTGCTTCAGGGCAGGGGTAAAGAAAAGAGAAACCAGCACAAGGAGGGTGATATTTCAGTTAATCTATTACAATCAAGAACAAAGGTGAGGGTGGTGCCTGTGGCTCAGTGAGTAGGGCCCTAGCCCTATATACCAGAGGTGGTGGATTCAAACCCAGCCCTGGCCAAAAACTGCAAAAAAAAGAACAAAGGAGAGTCTCAAGGCAGGGACCACAAATTATATTCATCCTCGTGAGATCCATAATTCTGTGTAACAGTAATACACACATTTTAAATGAATTGAATGAATAAATGAATGCAAAGCAAACAAGAAAGTGATTGATGAAGGAATATCATATTTATTTCCTTTGTAAGGCTTGTCAGAATTGATACTGCTTCAAATATCCGAAATTAAATTATTATGCAGAAGTTGATATAAAGTGCTGGTTGGTCATTTCCTTTATGCATCTATAGTTTTTTGTTACTCCTCTTTCATTTTGAAAACAATATAAAAATAAATCAGAATAATTTGATAATTTTTTTGTAAACAGGATCTCACTCTGTTGCCCCAGTTTGAGTGCAAATGGCATCATTATAGCTCACTGTACCTCAAAGTCCTGGGCTGAAGAGAAGATCCTCCTGCTTCAGCCTCACAAGTAACTGGGACTGCAGGCATGCACCTAGCTGATTTTTCTATTTTTTTGTGTGGATGAGATCTCTTTATGTTGGTAATTTATCTACTTACTATTACATATCACATTCTCCTATTTATAAGTAAATTCAAAATACTCATGTATACTAATAACCAAGAATATAAAGCAGTTGATTATAATCTTAGTTATATAGTTATAACTTCTTCCATATAGGAGTTAAATATGAAAGTAGAACTTCCATAGTTGACCACCTCCCTACAACCTCCTTAAGTTGACTTAATTTTCACAGACCACACATGGACCAGTAGGCCCAGTTCCTTGACAACCTCCATATGATGACCAATTTGTTACAGTCCCTTGGGTGGTCAACTTGCAGAGGTTCTACTGTATTTCCCTACCCTCTTTTCTGTTTTGAGGTTGAAATTGTGGCATTGTGTAATTCCTGAGACTGAGTTTCATGGAAAGTTAGTGGCAAATCATAATCAAGAATGATGGACACATTCCTAAGGACCCCAGTTTATGCTGACCAGAAGCTAACTAATACTGCAAAGATTAAAAATTTGAAATGGCACATATGTTATTTAAAAAACGAATGGAATGCTTACCAATAAGGTAGGTGTGTAGTCCGCAGAATTGTTTTCCAAAAGGGCATAATCTGATTTGGGTCACATGACTAGTAGAGAGAAAGGAAGTGGTATAAAACAGTCAGTAGCTAATGCTGATACCATGTGGAATGGTTTGCAGTGCTGCATGAGTTCTGAAAAGATCTCTGAGGGCTGGAAGCACAAAGGACAATTTCATCCCAAAGGTAAGACTTATCTAGGTAGATCTGTATAGTCCAACAGAAACTGTGAATTAGTGTTTGGTACGTTGAAGGTAACAAGAAGAAATTGTCACAGTAGGGATTTAGTTGGTGCCAGTGAGGATGTCTAGGACCTAAGGGTAGTACTAAGAATAGCCCTGGGGCATAAAGTCCTCTGGGACACCAAACAATGGAACAATTCAAAATATTGGCTTCTGATCTTAAGAAAATAAATGACTCTCACTGGGTTTAAAAAAAAAAAAAAAAGACTTTCTACCTTTTGTTTCCAAAAAAAAAAAAAAAAAAAGTAAGATAACCTAATCCAGTTGTAAGCAAATAATTCTGAAAAATCATTTTTAATGGTAGAATGGTTTATGATTGTTAGCATGTAACTAGGAAGAAATTCTAAGAAGAAAATGGCATTCATCTTACAAATATTCCTTCATTATTATCTATGTATTTATGTGAAATAGAATTCCCAGTGCTTAGGTTATAACTAAGATAAGAATAAAATTGATGCTGAACACTGAATCATTCTAGCAGTAACTAAAATTTAACCCACACATGTAAATTAAACTTCAAAAGGTCCATCTTTGTCTTTAAAAGGTGATTTTCCCATTAATTTAGTTTTTACATTTACTATTTTTTAACATTTGTGATATAGGTGATTAATTATGTAGTTATAATTATATCTCAACTCAAAATAAAGTTTTAACCCTTGGAGTATTAGTCTCATCAGAAATTAGGAAAATCTCTATTTTAAAATAAATAGTTTCTTATAGTGTAATATGAAAAATGATGAATGATGTCTTTATATAAATCTCCCAAGTCTCTTGCTGACTTCTGAGTTACACATTCGTGGGCCAAGGAACTAAAGAGCTTCCTAGAGATTACAGCTGGGAGGCAAGAACAAGCAAAGATAGACCCATAGATGACTCAGACGTAGAAATTAGCAGACTAAAAATTTTAAATAACTATGGAAAAGTACTTAAAAATCTCAAAGAAAGATGAATATATGTGGCAAGAGTAAGGAATATCACGCATGTAGGGTAAATATAATAAAGAATTAAATGGAAATTTTAGAATAGAAATATGTAGTATCTTAAAAATGTATTGAATAGGATTAATAGCAGATTTTATATAAAAAAAAAATAGGTGAACCTGAAAAATGAAACATCCAAAATGACCTGCAGGACAGTATCAAATAGTCTAATATAAGTGTAAATAGAATCCCAGGAGGAAAAAGAGCAGGAATGAGGCAGAAAAAATATGTGAATATTAACTAAACATTTTTCTACATTTTATCAAAAACAGCAACTCCCATATGGAACTTGCATATGAAAATCCCAGAAAATCTCAAGAAGGATAAATGCAAAACTCCACCTGCCAAAACAAACAAACAAAACAGCCCCATAGTTAGGAACATCATAATCAAACTGCTGAAAACTAAAGATAAAGAAAAAAGATGTTATACAGGACATATGTAAGCAATGGTAATAATAATAATAGGTGACTTCTCATCACAAAGAGTGGAGACACCCCCCCCCCCAAAAAAAAGACATCTTAAAAGTGCTGGGAAAAAATTAAGTTAAAATTCTATACCCAAGAAAATATCCTGCCATATAAAACAATTTCAGATTAACAAAAGCAGGGATAATTTATTTTCAGTAAACACGCACTACAAAGAAGTACAAAAAGAAGTTATTTAGGTTGAAGAGAACATGTGATTTCTCAGCTTCCATTAGCAAATGAGCCAATGTCTTATAATAAATCATGTAAATACAAAATAAATCATAGATATCTCCTATTGGTTATGTTTTGTGGAGAACCCTAATGTACTTGAATCAAGTTTCAATTGGAGATGATAAAAAAGTTCTGAGGTTGGATAGTGGTGATGATTAAACACCAATATAAGTATGCTAATGCCACTGAACTATACACCCCCAAATTATTAAAATGGTAAATGTTACATTAAATGTATTTCATCCCAATAAAAATACTCATTGAACTGAACAGTTACTTTTTGTTTTATGTAAATTTTATCTCAATTAAAAAAAACTTCATTTAAAATTATGACATATTTTTACCATTAGAATTGCAAAGGAAACATTTATTCAAGAACAAAAGAATAAAGTACAAAATTATACACACACACACACACACACACACACATATACATATATATATATATACATATTTGAGACACTCTCATGCTGTTGCTCCAGACTAGAGTGCTGTGGCATCAGCTTAGCTCACAGCAACCTCAAACTCCTGGTTTAAGTGATCCTCCTGTCTCAGCTTCCTAAGTAGCTGGGGCCACAGGCATCTGCCAGAACACCTGGCTACAAAATAATAACATTTTCAAAATAGAAACCTGATCCAAAGCATTACATTTTTATTTTGTTTTATTTGCAAAGTTCACTCATTCCAGGACAAAATCCTCTAGTTACAGGTTCATGAACAGGAATACACAATCTTATTACCTTTCCTTATTATTAAGGAAAGACTGAGTTTCTTCTCTTATTGCCTCCCTGTCTCTCTGCCAGTTGGCTTCTGGATGCCTCTGATCACTGCCATTTTGGACCTGGCCTACCACATCTTCCTGTGCGCAAGAACAAATGCCAATTCCTATTCTAGTTGAAATATCTCAGGCCTTTAAAAAACGATTTATTTCTGGTTTGAGAAATTTATTAAAAAGAAACAAAAAATGTATGTAATAAGCCCTATAACAATCACTTTAAAAAACTCAAAATATATTAAATCAGTAAAGGAATTTGAATAGCATGCTAGAAAATATTCAGTTAATGAAAAAGAAAGCAGTAAAAGAGAAACAAGAAGCATGTGACACAGCAAAAAAAAAAAGTAAAATGACAGATGTAAATCCAATCAATAATAACACTAAACATTAATGAACTAAACAATCCAATCAGAATGAAAAGATTGTCAAATTAAATTTAGAAAGCAGAACCAAATATATGCTGTGTACAGGATACATTTTAGATTTTAAATACAAATAGGTTAAAAATAAAAGGATAGAAAAATGTCAAGCAAATGGCAGCCATAAGAAAGCTGCAGTAGCTATACAAATATTAAACAAAGTACACCTCAAAACAAAAAATATTACTAGAGATGAAGAAGGACATTTTATAATGACGGCAGGCTCAATTTATCAGGAAGAAGCAGACAATTCAACAATAATAGTTGGAGACATCAATACTCCATTTTCAATAGTAGATAAAACAACTAGGCAGAGGATGAACAAAATAAAAATTTAACAATACTGCAAACCAGTTAGACCTAACAACAACACTGGACATTGTTTGAACATTCTATTGAACATTCTATTCCTCCCAAATAGTAGAATACTCATTTTTCTAGTGCACAAGGAACATTCAATAGGACAGCACAAGTTAGGTCACAAAATAAGCCTCAGAAAATGTAAAAGGATTGAAATTATACAAAATATGTTCTCTGACCACAATGAAATGAAAGTATATATTGATAGCATATAGAAATTCAAGGGACCCAAAATATCCAAAACAATATTTAAAAAAGAATAAAGTTGGAGCATTTCGTTCCCTCATTTGAAACTCAGTATAAAGCCACAGCAATCAAGACAGTATGGTATAGGCACAGAAAAGACATATAGTAAATGGAATGGAATTGAGGTTTATAAATTGGATTTTAACAAAATAAAATATTTTATGTTTCAGAGAACACCATCAAGAAAGAGAAAACATAATCCACAGAATTGAAGGAAATATTTGTAATTCATACATTTGATAGGGGATTTGTACATAGAATACATAAAAAACTCTCACAACTCAATAATAAAAGTCAAATAATCCAATTAAAAAGGGCAATAGATCAAAAAACACATTTCTTTAAAGAAGCTATACAAATGGCCAATAAGCACATGAAAAGATACTTAATATCATTAGCTATCAGGTAAATGTGGATTAAAATCACAATGAGATACCACTTCTCATGGACTAGGATGTCTATAATCAAAAAGACAGATAATAACAACTGTTGGTGAGGATGTGGAGAAACTGTAACTCTTACAGTGCTGGTGGGAATTTAAAATGATGCAGCTGCTATGGAAACCAATCTGGCAGTTCCTCTAATGATTAAACTTAGAGCTGCCACAGACTCAGCAATTCAACGCATAGATGCAAAAAACATGTCTACACAGAATGTATATATACAAACATTCTTAGCACCATTAGTCATAATAGCCAAAAAGTGAGAACAACCACTTGTCCATCAACAGATAAGTAGATAAGTGTACTATGTCCATATAATGGAGTATTATTTATCAATAAAAAGGAAAAGTATTATTTTATCAATAAGAAAGAAAAAGCACTGGCACATGGTTCAATGCGAATGAGCCTTGAAAACTTAATATATGAAAGATACCAATCACAAAAGACCACATATTTTATAATTCTATTATATGAGTCGCTCAGAATAGCCAAATCTGTAGGGACAGAAAGTATTAATATCATAGATTAGTGGTTACTTAGGCCTGGGGGTATTAAGGGAAGTGAAAAGTGACAGGTGATGGGTTTAAGGTTTGTTTTTGAGGTGGTGAAAATGCTCTCAAATTGACTGTGGTAAGATTTGTCAATTGACCAATGGCTTTTAGTATACTAAAAAGCCATGGCAGTATACACCTTCAATGGGTGAAATGCATAGTGTATGAATTACATCTTGGTAAGGCTGTTGAAAAGAAAAGGTAGTTGGCTAGGGGGTAGGAGTTGGTTGCAGGTAGCTATCTCTAGGCAGTGAGTTACAACTCACTGATAGGTGAGAGCCCTGTGAATCCGAGTAGATATGAATGACACGGAAGAGGCAGCCATGGTTAATGTGTGCCACACCTTCTGGGGGCAAGACATGATTGCAAGAGGGACTTTACCTAACAAAGGCAATCAGTGTAACCTGGCTTATTGTACCCTCAATGAACCCCCAACAATAAAAATAACAACAGAAATGAATTTTCTATTACAAATTAAAAAATAAAGATCTGCAAGGTTAATTTTTTTTTTCAAGATTAATTTTTAATGATATAAACTTTAGTGGTAGTTGCAAAACGGTCCTTAAAAGGGGGCAAAGTTAGGACAGGATAACTACAGAAATATTCTAGTCAGTTCCACCCCTGGGAATCTATTTTAGTCTTAATGAATAAAACCCTTTAGGAAACTCTGCTTTTACACCAAGGTTTTCTCACCTTATCCTGACATTTTGGGCTGGCTATTTCTCATTCTTTGTTGGGTGGAGTTGTGAAAATGTTTAGCAACACCTCTGGCTTCTACCCATTTTATGCCAGTACTAACTCCCGTTCCCCTAATTTTGACAGCCAAATATATATCTGCAGGTTGCCAAATGTCACCTGGTTGGCAAAACACCTTCTGGTTGAGAATCACTGGTTTACACAAGGATTTTTATAGGACGGGAATCCGTGTGCACTGGTAAATACTTAACAGCCCACTCTCCTCAGGGGGAAAAGCCTTCATGCTGTCTACTGATTTCAGTGGTGGAAGTAATCCCTCAGTGATTTATTTCAAGCTATAAACACTGTCACTGTCAATGTGCTTACAAAATGCCCAAAGATTTAACAATCAGCTTTCACAAGCCGATATCAGCCAGCTTCAGCATGTTACAAATAAAGATTTACAGCACTCAAGAGCGAATACAGCATTCCATCTTAAAATATCTGAGACTGTTCCCTGGGCCAAGGTCCTAGCAAGGTCCTCAGGATTAGATCCAGAGCACCCAGTTACGTGGTCTCCTACCCTTTCAGTGTGGACCCTGCCATCTATGTTTGAATCTTCTTTTCTATCAAATCCTAAGAAGATCTGCTTTCCTTGGAACTTTTCTTTCCTCAAGCTGCCAGAGCCAAAGTCTGATATGGAAAAGCTTCCCTAATTCAGGCGGGGCAGAGCTGATGAGACTGCTTATTTTCTCCTGGTCAGTCTAGCAGACAAATTGGGTTCAAGGCCCTTAATAAATAATCTAGGCTCAAGGTCTTGGCAAATTTCTGCCCCTCTTACATTGCTATTAAGTAACAAGTCAGAGAGTGACTTATTGACCTTCTGAAATGTGAAATGGTCCAAAGAGTACATCTAGGGTAGGGGACGTGCTGTGGGCTTCTGATGGCTGTGTAGAATTTTTCACACAGGTTGATCTAATCCCTGTATACTGAAAGGACATGTGGTGATTGATGTGTGACATCAGAAAGAAGAGCTTTGAGACATGATTCTGATGATAGGTTGTGTGCTAATTTTCCCAGGCGGTTTGAAAATCAAGGTCATGCCCAGACAAATGTTCAATTCTGAGTCTGATGTCTTTACCTTCATAGCTGTGAATCCTGTGTATACATGACACGTTGTATTATTATTATTAGACAATTTAAATATCATGAGTGAAAGGTATTTGAATTGGTATTGAGCAAAATGCATATCATTTTTTGATAAAACGGAACTCTAATTTTACCAGTGAGGACAAAATAAATTCACAACAATTCATAAAATGACAATTAGTTCTATGCTAAAATACCAATTCAAGTAGGAAGAGAAGTCACCTAAGAAATTTTATCAGTTTTTATAATATAGACACTTTATAACAAAACATTTATTACATATTTCTAACATAATATTTATAACATAAATATAATATATTAAAAAATTAATAATATAAAATATAATATGAAATATATTAAATTTAAATGTGATTATACAAATGTAAGTAATACCCTAGTATAATAATCAAGGAATGAACACTATTTTGAAACATAACAAGTGGCAACAAACTCTCAGAGGAAAATCTGGAAATTCCATGGAGAGAGAGACTTGAAATCTGGTAGTTCTGCAAAGACTTAAACATAGAGGGAGTTACCATATGACCCAGCAATTCCATGCCTATATATATATACTCAGAACTGCAAACATATTGTCCACATAAAACTTGTACACAAATATTCACTGCAGCATTATTCAAACAGCCAAAAAGTGGGAACAATCCAGTTTCCTTCTGTTGATTGATATGGTGCACACAATGGAACATTATTTCACAATAAAAAAAAGAATGAAATACTAGTACATGTTTCAACATGGATAAACCTTGGAAATAATGTGCTAAATGAAAGAAGCCACTCACAGAACCCACATATTAAACAATTTTAGGTATATGAAAGTTCAGTTGAATCTACAGAGACAGAAGAAAGTGTAAGACTACAGTGGGGGTGACAGGGGACTGACAGCTAACAGGTACAGAGCTTCTTTGGAGGTGATTAAAATGTTCTAAAATTGGTGATTGTTGCACAGCTCTGAGAATATGCAAAGTCCCATTTAGTTATGCACTTTAAGTGATTAAAGTATATATGTAAATTATATCTCAATAAGCTCTTTTATATTAAATTAGTTCACACATGTAAAGCTCTTAGAACAATGGCTGGGACACGGTAAGTGCTCTGTGAGTGTTGGTTTCTAATGGTATTATACAAAATATAAACTAAAATAAGAGAAAAGTTTTCACTTGCTAGATTGGTAGAGGGTAAGTAGTTCAGAATGTCTATAATTGATCATTTTCTTACACTGTAGGTAGGAATGTAAATTTGTGACGTTTCATAGGAGAGCAATGGCTTTGCAAATTAGAATAATTTGATATTCATCATTTTCACTCAATAATTTCAAAGAATTTATGTTTGTTATAGCTTGGCTTATTTTACCAAAAGACCTAAATAACTCTTAACGAGGGTCTAATTAAATAAATTATGTTACAACCTTATAAGGAAATCTTATTTGCCCATATAAAGAAAGATAAAAAAGAAATCTTCTGTAATAAGCTCATCTCTAAGACTTATTAGGTGAAGAAAATAAATTGCAGAACAGTGTTTATGGTATGCAACTCTAAAAATAAGTTGCATGTGTGTGGATAAATACATACATGCACACATTCACAACAACATTTATTCTTACATGTGCATAGATTTTTCTGGAAGGTTCTATAAGAAAGAAAATAGTTGCTCATGGATAAAGACTAGAAGTTTGCAAACTTGAAGTGAGAGAAAAATGTTTGTTCCATTGTACATTTGTATGGCTTGAAATTTTTGTTGTTAGTCTTTTGGGTTTTACTCACCAATGTATTACTTGTTTTATTTTATTTTTTTATGCTAAGCTACCATCCAAAAACAAACACAAGCCCCCCCCAAAAAACCCATGAAAACCCCTCCTCCAAACCAATTATAAGAGGGAAAAAATACCCTACATATATGAAAGCCATTAATTTTTAAAAATTTATCTTGACCACAGCAATCTAAATAGTACCCTGATTTAAATTTGAAACCCACAATGCAAACAACTAACATAGCAAACAGTAGAGGTTCAGCTACAATGCTTTAAATAGCACTTGGTAGCTCTTTCAAGCCATTGGTAGTAGTTGATTTACTTGTGTTGACCTCTAAGAATGATCTGCCAGGAAATATCTTAGCATATGATCATTTTAAAGGGAAGACTGCTTTTGCATGGTGTCTGGCTATGTAAACTACTGATGAAAGAACACAATATTCAGGCATGCCTAATATATTACTTTTTTAACAAAGAGTTAATCGTTAGAAAGAAGGGGAAGAGATGAGACCAGCAAAAAGTAACAATTAAATGAAGTTGGCTTCTCTTCTCCTAAGCCAGGGTTGGCCTACCTAGACTTGATTATAGCCTGGTGTGTTCATATGTGTGTCTGCAGTTGAAATTTCATAATTAATAAATCTAATAAAAATTGGAGATAAAAAGAATCCTGCCTTCTCCCCGTTTCATACTGTCTCAACTTATATTCAGTGTTACTAAAGCACCCAACACTATTAAGAACCTCCTAACTTCCCAGGACCATTAGATGCTGTGGGGAAAAACTCCAGGGGTGGAAAGGGCAGCAATACCTTCCTTCAGGTTAACTATGACCTAAGGAAACAGGAGTGCTGTCAAATAACAATACAAGAATCTACTTATCTAGTCAATTCTGTTTTAAGCTTCTTAAAAGGGTTCTAAGATTTTACAGTATTACCATGAAGTCAGCAGAGGGCACCTCAAACCCATCTTCTCCTAAGTAGGGCCAAGCTCATTTCAGACCTGGGCTTTGATGTTGGGTTTGAAGTTATTTCTGAATGTGAAACCATCAGCAAAACACATTCCTGATCTGACATATTCAAATCATTAACCAGGTCTCATATGAAGTCTCCTTTTATCTTCTACAAGGACTTAGGTATGTTTTGTGTTTTGAATAAGGGGGAAAACTACTTATAAATAAACATTATAAACCTGATGAGTTATTTGTGGGGCATTCTTTTTAGTTTTTATGAGCTGTCTTCTAGGAAAGGGCTGCATCCTTGCACAGTTCTTTGGCGACAGCATCTGGTGGTGTGTTCCGTCCTTTCCCTTTCACCATAAAGCCTCATTCTGGATATAACATTGCAATGCGTTAGCTTTTTTCTCTCTCTCTTTTATAAAATTGTCTTTTATTTCTCTTTTTAACTTTAGTCAGACAAATTTTTTAATGCTAAAAATGCTTTCTCGTTGCTTTTTGTTTTGTTTCCTGTTGTTTTTAGAAAGGAAAGGGTATGAATATTCCCTGCTCAAGAAAACGGAAATCCTTACAATGTGTCTTACAAGGTGTGTAAACCACACCTTTATGGTTTGAAGTAACTCTGTCCACACTCCTCAATCCCCAGATCCAGATCTGCCGATCTCAACCCCATTTTCATAGTCACTTACAGTTTATCTCAGTTCAGATCCAATTTGTGCTACAGTTTGATGCTGAGATGTGGCTAGTGTTGGAAAAGCCCTCAATGACAGTTTTTAGTACATAGCTTGGTTTGGTTTTTTCCTATTTAAGAAGTCAATATCTAGCACTCCGAGAGGCTAAGGCAAGAGGATTTCTTGAGCTCAGGAATTTGAGACTAGCCTGAGCAACAGCAGGAACCCATCTCTACCAAAAAACAGAAAAATTAGGTAGCAGGGGTGATGTGCGCACCTCAGTCCTCGCTACTCAGGAGGCTGAGTAGGATGGTTGAGCAGAAGGACTGCTTGAGCCCAGGAGTTTGAGATTACAGTGAGGTATGATGATGCCGCTGCACTCTACTTGGGACAATAGAGTGAGAATCTTGTGTCAAGAGAAAAAAAAAAAAGATTTAAAAATCTTTCTTAACATTTACAATTTGCATTTGTAAATTCGTATAATTTTATTTGCATTAGCCATATTTTCTACATTAAATATAATTTTGTGATCTAGACCATATCCTCCTTGTACTGATATTCTTTAGAATCCATGTAGATATCTCATCATATTTAAGTTTAGCAAGGAAGACAAAAAGTAAAATCTGCACTAAAAAAAACGCACGTACAAAAAAATCTGCTCCAGCCTTTTCCAGTTTGCAATTACAGCAACATTAAAATATAACATATGTAGGACCATACCTACGGTACATCTTATAAGGGTACATGTGAAATTTACTGGATGTAGAATATACATGTCTTAACGCAATAACTAAGAAAAGGCCATGAAGGCTGTGTTAACCAGTTTGATGAAAACATTTCAAATTGTATATAAAACCAGCACATTGTACCCCATGATTGCATTAATGTACACAGTCATGTTTTAATAAAAAGAAATAACATACCGAATACATTTTCTTCTGTCTTGAGATAGTAAAAAAAAGAAAAAAGAAAAAGAAACAAAACAAAACAAAACAAAACCCACAGACATTTTATGATTACTGCTATTTAATCTTCACAGAGTTTCATCTCTGCTCATCCGTAGAAAAGAAATATTATTCATTGCCAGGTACTTTTGTAATGATTAAATGCAGAAAAAAATGAAAAATACCTAGTGTGTGTCAATAGCAGGCCTTTAATCAAAATAGGGTAGATAATAACAAGCTAGATTGATGAAGCTTCCCTACATCTGGAATTTCTGGTTCTTTCATTAGATGTACACATTTAACTTTTTACTCGTCGCTTTTAACATACGCCAGGAGTAAGTAACCTCCTATAATGCTTTGTTGATCATTTATAAAATGCTCAGCTTCTTTTAACCTAAGTCTTTTCCAGTCTAATACAAAGGAAACAGTAGTGGAAAAAGCCAAGCTTCAAGCTTTTGGGGCCAAACCACTCTGCTGAAGCTTGGACAAGGCCCTTGGATAAAGCACATGCAGTCCTGGCCCAGAGATCATGTGAGCCCATGCGGGAGAACAGAGGCACGTGATTGCTTGCAGCACAGCCAATCAGGAGAGAGCGTTGCCACCACACCCAGCTGCTCACCCCCGCCGGGAATAGAGCCAACCTTCCTGCTCTTCCACCAGGCTGAGCTAGAGGCTGAGTTCTCTTCTTGGAAATCGCTGCAACTCTGATGGAAGTGCAGGGTAACAGCCAGAACACTCCAACACTAGTTTCATATTTTTAAAAACATACATACTCCAACTCGTGAGCGCTTTGATTTTGTCATCTGTAAACATGGAAAGTCATTTAAAAAATATGTTATAGAGCATCACACTTTCCCTTAGCAGTTACGTAAAATTTTCTTGCAGTTCTCTGAAGATTGTCATGTGATTGTCTTACCAAATGACATTTATTCATGAGAGTAGGCTGCATGAAATTCTGCATAAGAAATAGGTATTTCTTCTGCTTGTATGTCATTTATGCTGTGAGCACATCCAGTGCAACTGTACTCACATTGTGTGTTAAGAGTTCATTATATGATTTTTGGAGGACTGCCATATCATAGCTACTCATCCTGTTCACAGTATGTTCTGCGATTCCTAAAGTCCTGTGGGTTTTAATTTGGGGCAGGTTTCAAAATGTTCTACATACTTTACAGGATAGAATGAATATGCACAATACGTCTTTAATAATTGCAATACAAAACAACATATTCTGGCATTGAATGCACCAACTTTAAAATAGGACCCCATTTTACAGAATAAAAAATTTTGAATTATTTCGGTATTATCAGCTTTTACTTTTTGAGAAAAACTCGAAAAGTGAGCCTTGTTTTAAAAAAAAAGAAAGAAAGAAAGAAAGAAAGAAAGAAAGAAAGAAAGAAAGAAAGAAAGAAAGAAAGAAAGAAAGAAAGAAAACTAAGGGCAGTGCCTGTGGCTCAAAGGAGTAGGATGCCAGCCCCATATGCTGGTGGCTGGTGGTGGTGGGTTCAAACCCAGCCCTGGCCAACTCCCCCCTCCACCCCAAAAGAAAAGAAAACTAAAACCTTTCATCTTTCTAAACTACAAATGCACATTCTATGTATGTGTGTGTGTGTTGGCGAAGGGATGAGTATGAGACATTAAAAATATTCAGACCATAATGATATTGGATTGGAAATTCCAGTTATGAGCCAATAAGGTGGGAAGTATAGAGTTAATTGTCCTTCCTGGCTAATATAAATCCTTTACATTTATATTTGAAAGTATTCTGAGCATTTTGGCAGAAAAACACAGTATCCAAAGCGATTTTGTTTTTCTTATTTTAATTGCATGCCTCAGTATGCTTGTTAATAAAAATAGATTTATTGAGATATAACTCACACAGCATATAGTTCACTCATTTCAAGTGTACAATTCAATGATTTTAGTATATTTAGAGTTGTAAACATCACCCTATATAATTTTAGAACATTCCTCCCCAGCTTCCTCCATCCTCTATTCCCAGCCCCAGGTAGCCACGGATCTACTTCCTGTCTCTCCAGATTTGCCTTTTTGTGGACATTTTAAATGGAATCACACAACAGGTGTCTTTTGTGACTGTCTTATTCCATTTATCATGACACTTAAGTTGTTTGACCTTGATGTTCTGCCTCTGAAGATAAAATGTTATTCTTGAGTTCCTGGACGAGTTGGAGGACTGAGTATAATTTGCATGAAGCAAAAATTAGAAACCAGTTAGAGCAAGTGGGCTTTTCTCCACGACAGAAGCGAATCTGTCTCTGCAGTGTTAAAATACCAGATTGTGCAAGCACAGACCAGGGGCAGTGAGTGTTCTTGTGCTCCCACATTGATTGGGTGGGGGGGGGAGAGACCTGCAAGTTTAACAAACAGTTCATCCAAAGAGGAGTGGATTTAAGTATTGACTAAATGTAGTGTAGCAGCTAAACTTCTCCTCCTGGTAAAACTGGCGATTGTTGAGTATTTAACATAAATCAATATAAACTGTTTGGTGCCCTAAGGAGTAGACTCCCTCAGGCTGAGAAATAGCCTAACAGAAAACGAATTTTCCCTTTTGCCCTTTCCCCCTCTTCGCTCCTCCGCCCCTTTCCCCCTCTGCCTCCCCACGAGGCAGGTTTGGTCCTCATGACTACTCAAGTGTTTGGAAATAAATTTAGGGCCCTCCCCCCAACTCATGATTTTATAGCCAATAGTTGATGAGGTTTCTTTGCATATTTCCAGCAGCCGGAGTCAGACTCGATTCCTCCTCCAATTTCCGCTCCTCCTCCTCTTCGAAACCTGCCACTTCTAGCTGTCCTGCCCTCCCCTTTAAAGGACGACTTCCCTGCAGCGGGCAGCGGCTCCAGCCCTCCCTGCGCCTCCGCTCAGCCGGTCCACCGGTCGGTTCGCGCTGGGCGGCCTCTGCAGAGGGACGCACCCCGAGATGAAGAGCAAAGCCCTGCTCCTGGTGTTCCTGGGCGTGTGGCTGCAGAGTCTGACTGCCTCCCGCGGAGGGGTGGCCGCCGCCGACAGTAAGTTTTGCGCGCAAACTCCGCTCCACCTGCAGACGCGGCCAGGGGCCACTGCCACGCGTCCTGAGGATGCGAGCGAGGAAGTTGAAAGGGGCTGCGGGTGGGCACGAGGGGCTCCTCCAGCCCAAGGCTGGCCCTGGGAACAGTCATCCGAGTGGGACCCGCGAAGTGCAGGGGGGAAAATCACCCTTGGGTCTTGCTGCGAGAGTGCCTGGTTCCCGCTCTGGGTTCCCGCGCTGTCCCTCCGGCAGCTGCCGCGTTCCCGGGCGCGCGGACCCAGCCAGGGAGGGTCAGAGTGTGAGGTCCCGGACCACGGAGTGGGGAGCAAGGACCGGCTGGCGGTGGCCGGCTGTGACCTCCCCGGCGGGGGGATCCTGGAATGAAAGGCACGCAGGCCAAGGTGACTCCAGCTTGGCCGGGCCCGCGGCTCAGCCCCTGCCTGTGGACGCGCGGTTAGACAGCGGCCCCCTTCTAGGGGAGCCAGCAGGGCGCGGGAAGGTGTCGCGGGCATCTCGGCCTCACTGGGCACTCGCGCCCTCGGCTGAACTCCTTGCCCCGCTGTGGGAGTGGCAGTGGGGTGGGGATGGAGCGTGAGACTCAGCGTCCAGCGCGCGTTTGGAGTCTTGGACGCAGCGTCCTGCGTGCGTTCCCGGGACACTCCAGCTGCCAAGTTCACACACCCTTCTTGGTGCCCAGAAAGCCCATGAAGGGCTTAATACCCGAAAATGTGGCCGCCGACTTGGGGGCTGCCAGGTCTACCCTGGGAACCCAGCCAGCCCCACGGTGGCTGCGAGCACTTGGGGCCTCCGAGCCGCACCGTAAGGCTGCGGGCGAGTGCGTGGGCGCCTCGGGCGCACCGGGGGTCTGGCGCGGGGACCAGAAGCGAATTTCTTTACTGCAGGAAAGACGAAAGCCCAGCCCCAACCCTGCCTGCAATAGCGGCGGGACCCGTGGCTGAGTTAACACACAATGGCACCTTAAAGCAACCGAGGCGAGTCATCAGAGGAGGCAGCTTTCCCTTTTCTCTTCTCGAATTGCATTAGGCACGTTCTTGGATGTGCTCTTTCGAGTCTGCCCATGGCTTTGCTGCTGAACGTTCGTTTTATTAAGGCATTAATTTGTGAAAGACCATCTTTGTTAAAGAAAATCGTGGGTTCCATCAAGGCAGAATTGGATAAAAAAAAAAAAAAAAGTATCTTTTCCTATTAGACCATTCTGAGAACCCTGGAGAGTCTTAAACTATATGTTGGTATGTTCCCCTGCGTAGTGTTTAATCCTGGTCGAGAAGATGGTAGCAAGCAACTCCAAATTCTTAAGAAAGCACATCGTAGAATAACGTTACGTTCACAGTCAAACACACACACAGAAAGGCTCACCCACATTTTAAGGTTCTGCTAGGCCCCTTTGGAGCTCCAGATCCTGTGTTTTGGGATTAGTAGGAGGGTCATTTCTCTGGGTTTAGCTCCCTCAGCTCTACAAAGAGGATTTTGCTGAGACTGAAATGTCTTTGAGGCCCCTTAATTCCGAACTCTTTGATTGAAATGGGTACTCATGTGCTTAATTAATTTAATTGGATTTTAACTAACACATGCTTTTCCTGGCTCGACATGTATTAAGGGAGGATTATTTCTAAGTAGACTTGAAATGACTCCCACTCATTCCCTCCACTTTGGGTTCAACCCACCTTTTGTTTTAGGCTCCTCCTATCACAGCAACTTTCTGCCCCTCTGTCCTCCAGATGAATTCATCTAGGAATGTGAATTTCAAGGGCAGAAAGATGGAGCTTGGGGAGAATGCTACCCAGCGCCTCCTCTGAGCTCTGAGTTTGCTTCTTCATTCTTGATTCTTTCTAAGAAGATTATGAAAATAAGAGGCACTGCCTTTGGGGTCTTTGTCTGATTAGCTACTGCCATCTCTGGGGTGGCTTCAACCAGGAAACTTGAGCTAGGAGAGGGAGCATATGGGGTGGTGCTGCGTGGCTACAGTTCTGTTTGACCAGCCATCCTGACTTTCCAGGCCCACATCTGGATTAAATGTGGTGGAGATGAGAGGGAAATAGCAGGTGTCACTGGGGAAGAGCTTCACCAAGCAGGAATTGATTAACGGCTGTATTGAAGGTGGGAATCAGGTGCAGGGGAAGAATTGCGATGGAAAATTTTTACTTCTTTTTGGCAGCATATTTTTAGCTCAGCCTTCTATTCGTGCTTTTTATGGAGGAGAAATTGGGCTATAGAGTTTACTGCCAAACTGTCAAATTATGTCAGGTTGTTCAAGAACGTGCCTTGAAACTTACAGCATTTTACTGTTAGTGTCTTCTCTCTGTTGCCACGTTATTGGCACAAAGGCTGCCTTGCTGGTAGGGTGAAGATGTTCTGGCCATCAGAGTGATGATTGAGGATGACTTTGGAACACAAAATGCAAGGAAAATATTCAAGACATGAATATCATTATGTTTCAGGTCTAGGTGGTGATGCCATTTGAATTTACTCATGATATGTTTTCCAACTTTTATGGCAACACCTTTCTAGGGATAGTTGTATTCACTAACTATATATTTTTTTACCACAGTGAACTAAGTATTTTTCCTTTTATCAGCGAGGACTTTTAAAGCTGAGAGTAAATCTTTGTCTCAAATGGCTTTTGTCACATTCCCTTTAGCAAAAGACTGAGGGCTCTGTTTGTTTCTAAAGGACAGATACCATAGGATTCCAGCTTACTCAGAGACTAAGTGTAAATTTTACTGTGAACAATGTTCACTGGACTGTTCCTACATTGCTGTCTTGTGGCTATTTTAAGAATGTCTACATGCAGTGACAAAGTTTGGCTACTCAACAAATGTTGCTTTGTTCTATTGGAGGAAGTAAATATCTATTAGGAAGGAATGGATTATCTTAAGTGGTTTTATATAGGGTGGCCATCAAGTTTGTGGCACAATTAAATTTTAAATTGCACATGAACTTGATGGCCACCCTGTATATATATTTTTTGCATTCTATTGAAAATGAGTCTATTTAACTTGTGTCAACTGACTCTTTTTACTCCACCCAATCTATTCTCTCTGAACAATCAATATCTTACATAGTTTGGTGATTATGACTCTCTGAATGAATGAAAGAAAATGTCCCCACTGCTAACTGGCAGTAGAATAAGTGCAACAAAGATGACTTAGTTGGCATTGGCATGGCCACTCAGTCTAATTCAGACACCGACTTGTCTTCACAGTATACATCCTTTGGGGGAGACTGCTCAATCGCGCGTTTTTCTTAGATTATGAAATCTGTTTCCATGCAGACCAGTAGAGACAATACTACCCTGACTCACATTAATTTTAACTTAAAATATAAGTTTGCAGATGCTTTAAAATACAATGAAAAGTCAGACATTTTTGGTGAAAACGAGTGTAAAAGCACCTACGTTTTAATTAAAATAGGGTCCAAGTCTTTATCCAGTTTTCCCTTAAATAAAGCAGTTGTTATCAAGGTAATTATTGACTTCCATTGTATTAGTTTGAGACAATTGGATGTTTCCATTTGCCATCTGTATCAACAAGGAGAAGGTAATTTCAGATAAACAATACAAGAATTTCACATTTCAATTTTTAAAAAAAATTGTTGATTCAACTATGCCTATATAATGACAAATTTCATCAACTAATCCAGAAGATGCCTTTGAGCACTGGTGGGTTATACTTGTTCATGTTCAATCTGATTCCACGGGGCCAT
This sequence comes from Loris lydekkerianus, assembly GCA_963574355.1. Lineage (NCBI taxonomy): Eukaryota > Metazoa > Chordata > Mammalia > Primates > Lorisidae > Loris > Loris lydekkerianus. The sequence goes on along the minus strand of CAUYPK010154538.1, from coordinate 3,485 downwards.
TTATTTTATACTCATCTCCGAACCTACTTTTTAAGCCTTCTTTTTTAGTAGGGTGGATGTTCGGTCTTAATAGTAGAGAAAATGTAACATAAAATTCAGGTGGTTAAGTACAAGTTTTATTTTTACTACTTCACTAAAACAAGTATTTTTTTCTATATATTGTCCACGCTGGACTATCTCAACAAACCATCGATTCAGTCAGGTAATGGTATTGATGTTTTCTCTTGCCAAACTGACCAGTTCAGTATTTCAACTCGATTTTTGGTGTTTTGCAGATATTACCTGAACTGAAAACTATGACCATTAGTCTCAGACAGCAAATGAATTACTAATGAAATCCTTAGAGTACATTTGTATATGTGTCCACATAAGAGAGAGATTGGAAGTAGAAATTTCAAAGGTAATTGCCTTGTAATTGAGCTCTCCTACCTCGAGTCTCCATATAAATATTAATGTTATTCACCTGATAGCGCTGATGTCCCTTTAGAGTGTCACTGGTTGCTTTTGAAGGATGTCCAATGTTTCTTCTTTTTTCCAGCACAACATGCCCTGCGTGAATTTACCTTTCTCTACCTGCTTTAACGTCTCAGCTTAATTTCATCTCTATGAGTTATCATTCATATTAAGATAAATTCTTTATCTTTGTTTACCTGCTCAGATCTTCAGCTACCTTGTTCAGGAACTTAGGGATAAATATTACATAGGAAATACATTGACTTGTAACTCTCCTGGTGCCAGAAATCTCCCCTTAGTGCTTAATAAGGACACTTCTGCCTTGGCCTGGTTGGCAGGTGGTAATGCTGTGCTCAGTGAAGTTCAGGACGGAGGCCGTCCTTTCTTCACTTCTTTCTTCCTTTGTTATTTCTTTCTATCTCCTTCCCAATTCTAAGCTGGCCTTAATTTCTTGCTAAAAGACAGTCTGATTGGATAAGTGCAGATAACTTCTATCACTAATACTATTTCCACCCATGGGAAACAATCGTTTCCTGAGTAACGGTCACATCAGATCAGTTCATCTGTGACTCAGGAACGATCCCAGGGTGCATTGGGAAAAGTAATTTACAGACTGACCCAGGGCCACCTTTTTCTGCATACTCTTAAGCCATTTGCTGGAGAGCTAATAGAGGTTTGGGAAACACATTCATCTTGAGGACGCTGGGACATCCTTGAAGGGTTGCAAATACAGGTATTGTGAAACTTTTTATCTAGAACACAAAGATAAGGGAAGATGGCCTCAGCACCCATATGATTTCATTCCTGATGGGGAATTAAAACTATCAAATAGAGTGACACTATTTTCCTATCTAACTTAAAAAGGAAAAAATCATTTCCTCTAAAAGTGAAATGAAAGTATCCAATACAAGTTTGCTGGAGAATATGTGAATTTCCTATTATTTTTCTTCCCAAACAATGGGCCCAACAGAAATACTTGTTGTAGAAGATTGGATCTATCCATGAACCATATATATATATATATATATAATCTGATACAGGACCTAGAGATGGAATAGACTTTTGCTTTTCATGCAAATATACTTGTACAAAGCCAGTCTCAATAATTTCAAAGAATATTGTTGGTCATTTTAAAACTGTCAGCAGTACCAAGGGCACTAACTACATAATTCTAGGGAAAAACAGACTAAAAGTGAAGGTCAACCCCTGGAGTTGTACAAAGAAATAGTCTTCAATATAAGTTTGGCAAATCATTGGTAAGGGAGAGATCAGGTGAATCTCTGCTTTAAAAAGATTAATAATAGAATGTGTTAAAATAAGATCAGTGGAGAGGAGGTATGAGTTATTTGAGGTAGAAAGATGTGGGGGAGGGTGAAATTAATTTCATTTAAAAAATTTTAAAACACTTTCTAACAGCAAAGTTCTTGGGCACTGAAAGGAGAATTAGATTAGGGCAGCAGCTGTGGCTCAAAGGAGTAGGGTGCCAGCCCCGTATACCGGAGGTGGTGTGTTCAAAACCCAGCTCCTGCCAAAAAGCTGCCAAAAAAAAAAAAAAAAGAGAGAGAGAGAGAATTAGATTAAAAATATTCAGTACTCTTTTTCCATTATTAGACAAATAATAAAACTACTAGAGTGCTTTCTGGTTAGGAAGAAAGAAGGAGACTGACATCTTCCAATAAGTTGGGCGGTAGAGCATATTCTTGGTAGATGGATGGATTCAAGTGCAGTTTTACTATGTGGAAATGAAAAGAGCTTTAAAGATCAATAGTTTAGCACAGGCTCTTATTTGAATAAGTGATCTTGGAGTCCTTAGCTTTTGTAATAAAACTTACTTCTTTCTAATAAATATAAGGAAATTGTCTCCTACATTTTAGGTGGTGGAGATGTGTGTGTGTGTGTGTGTGTGTTTGTGTGATCAACTCATCGTATGTAATGATTACTTGGCAAGTAACTACACTAGTGTTCAAGTCATTTTGGAAAATAATTATTGAAAGAAAACTGTTAACCAGTCCTCAGATATGACATCTGACCTAAATGCCTACACATTCACTGTTACTATATGATTCTTATTTTCATTCTTGGCCTGGCTTTTGCAGTATTATTTTGAAGTTATAGGTTTTCAAATTTCAAATTGTGAACAGACAAAATTTAGATTAAGAAATTAAAAGTATTCCTTGCAACCTCATTTATTTATCTCCCTAAAAGTTTTTCTTTTAATCTCTGGTAAGTCTTGAATAGCAAAACCTAAAATCTACAAATTATTACCTTTCTATAGGAAATAGGCAGAGGTTTTTGTTTTGCTTACTTGACAAGGAAAATAATTCCCCCAATATAACTTCCCTCTGGCTGTGCTCTGCTCTTTGAAAAGAGTCTGATTTTATTTTCAATATAATGTACAATATAATAGAAGTATTCACTCTAATACAATATGTACTGTCTCCATGAAGACTTATGGATATTTAGATTTCTTGTCCTTAGTTTCAAAAGCCAGGTCTCTCTCTTTCCCTCTTTATCCAGTTTGGGATGAACTATGAAGAACCAACGTGGACCCTTGCTATGATACCACCAACTTTACGGTAGTTTTTAAGTTTTGACTTTGTGTGAAAAATTGTTATGACCTAAATAGGACAAGAAATATTGGAGGAAGGAATGAATCATGGCTCGTAGTTAGCACAGGTATTTATTTCTGGACATCAAACTAAATGAACCTTAAAACATTTTGAACTGTTGTTTATATATATTTTTTTTTCTTTTTTTTTTTTATTGTTGGTGATTCATTGAGGGTACAAGAAATCAGGTTACACTGATTGCATTTGTTTTATTTATTTATTTATTTATTTATCTTTTATTAAGTCATAGCTGTGTACATTGATATGATCATGGGGCATCATACACTAGTTTCACAGACCGGTTGACACATTTATATCACACTGGTTAACATAGCCTTCCTGGCAATTTTACAGTTATTGTGTTAAGACATTTACATTCCACATTTACTAAGTTTCTCATATACCATTGTAAGATGCACCACA